>CAUYSK010034960.1:0-26955 GCA_963575035.1 Avahi laniger | reverse complement strand
GGCCGGGCGCGGTGGCTCATGCCTGTAATCCTAGCTCTCTGGGAGGCCGAGGCGGGCGGATTGTTTGAGCTCAGGAGTTCGAAACCAGCCTGAGCAAGAGCGAGACCCCGTCTCTACTAAAATTAGAAAGAAATTAATTGGACAGCTAAAAATATATAGAAAAAATTAGCCAGGCATGGTGGCACATGCCTGTAGTCTCAGCTACTCAGGAGGCTGAGGTAGAAGGATCGCTTGAGCCCAGGAGTTTGAGGTTGCTGTGAGCTAAGATGACGCCACGGCACTCTAGCGCGGGCAACACAGTGAGACTCTGTCTCAAAAAAAAAAAAAAAAACAAGAATGACATACCATTTCACACCCACTAGAATAACTATAATAAATAACTAAGACAGACAATAGTGAATGCTGGTGAGAATGTAGAGAAATGGGAACCCTCATACATTGCTAGTAGGAATATAAAATGGGACAGCCACTTTGAAAGCCAAGTTGGCAGTTTCTCAAAAAGTTAAATATAAAATTACCAAGTGACCCAGAAGTTCCACTCCTAAGTATTTACAAAAGAGACATAAAAACATATTTCTACACCAAGATTAGCACAGAAATGTTCATAGCATTATTCGTAATAGTCCCAAATTGGAAACGACTGGCATGTCAATCAATCAGTGTGGACATACTGAATGTGGCATATCTGCCCAATGGAATACTATTCAGAAATAAATGCAATATCATGGATGAACCTCGCAAACATTATGTGCGGAGAAAGAAGCCAGACGCAAGAGACCACATATTGTATAATTACATTTATATTAAATGTCCAAGAAAGGCAAATTTATAGACAGAAAGTAGATTAATAGTTGCCTGGGCCTGGGTGTAAGAATGAGAATAACTGCAAATGGCCATGAGGGGTCTTACTAGGAGAATAAAAATGTTCTAAAACTGATTTATGGTACTAGTTGCACCACTTAGTAAAGTTACAAAAAATCATAGAATTGCAACTTGAAATGGGTGAATTTTATGCTATGTAAAATATACATTACTAAAGTTGTTTTCAAAAAAGACAGGGAAATGAATCATTGCCCCACTTATACTCCTTGAGAAGACCCTTCTCTTCATTGTCATTTAGTGTTTCGTTATATGAATCTACCACTGATTTCCAGAAGTTCTCCTCTCTCCTGATCCTTAAGATTCTTATCTTCCCCACTCTATCCCTCAAAAGACCTTCTCAAAGCCCCACAATACATGTTAGCATATTTGTTCCAGACCTTCCATTCACAGCAGGGAAACAAGGGTCCTTTAACAGCAGCTCATTCATATTTGTATAGAGTCCTTATTCAGTCTGGATTCCTTCCCCTCAGAATGCTGACAATTTGACAGAATAGATTCAGAAAAATAACTGAAATAGAGGTTCCAAGGATGGCAAGATTCTACTGGAGTGGGTTGGGGACAAATGAGAAAGTCTTGCTGGGGAAGATGTCATCTGAACAAGACATGGCATGACAGACAGAACTCCCGCAGGTGGAAAAGAGCCCTGCAAGACCTCCTTGACCAGGGGAATACATCTGTTCCTAGTTCTCTGAGCTACAGATCTTTGTTCCTGATCTTTCTCTTCTCTGGCCAAACCACGTTCACCTGCTGTTACCTCTGTTATCATACCTAGCTACTCAAACAAACTTGGGCAGACAAAGAGCAGAAGCTGGAGAAATACTGAGCTTTCATCTGGGAGCTCTGTGATTACGTCATCTCCACATTATCAATACATAAATTGTGTGTTAGAAGATACTATTTCATAAATGCTGCTTTTCTCAAATTTAAGCTCCTGATACCCAGAAAGTGTCGCAGAGAGGAGAGCAACTGGTGGGGAAGCTCTGCCAGAACCCTGGCATTCAAGCTCTAGAAAAAGATATCTTCTTTAATGATAAACATGTCAGATATATGGGTACAGTTTCCCCTGATAAATATGTGAATGAAAAATCAGTATACAGCATCTTACATTTGACCACGCATGGAAAACAAATCCTGGCTTTAGTGGGAAACCCACTGAACCAAAAGTTTGATCCTTAGTGAATACAGTTTGAATCGCTGTATGGAAGAATACCACTCAATTTGCTTCTTTGGTTCTAAAGCATTCTGACATTTTTGAACAACATGAATATGTAAAGTATCACTATTTTCAATATTTCTGTCTTTTATTATTTCTTATGCAATGAAAAAAAATCAGTCATTTAGCAAATACTTGACCATGTGCCAGCATTGGAGTAACACTGATGACCGAGGAGAAATAAGGATGAAAGATATACAAGGAGTTCAAGTATAGTCCAATGTTTATAAAAGTCTGCATCCAAATCACCTGAAAGTTATTATAATGCAGATTCTGGGCCTCACCCCACACCAAATGAATCAGAATCTCTGTGGGTAGAGCCCAGGAATATGTACATCTTAATCTTAAACTTTACAAGTGATTTTTTTTTTAGGCAGAGTCTTGCTCTGTCACCCTGGCTAGAGTGCAGTGGTGTCATCATAGCTCACTGCAACCTCAAACTCCTGGGCTCAAGCGATCCTCCTGCCTCAGCCTCCAGAGTAGCTGGGACTACAGGTGCATGCCACCACGGCTGGCTAATTTTTTCTATTTTAGTAGAGACAGGATCTTGCTCTTGCTCAGGCTGGTCTCAAGCTCCTGAGCTCAAGAGATCCTCCTGCCTCTGCCTCCCACATTGGTAGGACTACAGACATGAGCCACCTTGCCCGGCCAGGTGATTCTTACCTTACTGACGTTTGCAAATCATTGCTGTGGCAAGAGACTCTCACATCACAAACAAATGTGATGCGAGATAATAACAGACATCTCTGTTTGGTTCAGTGGTAATTATGCCCTTGTGTAATATTATTAGTGCTGATATTTTTATATATAAGCTTCTAGAATAAAGAGTCCCCAAAGAAACTACTATAAAATTATCAGTATCATGAAAATAATTATCACCGTCAAAGGAAAGCACAAGGGAGGATGAGATTGACTCACCAGAGTCAGGAACGTTATCACAGAGCAAATACTCGAGCTGGGTCTTGCAGCAGCTTTGAGCCCAGGTGGTCAGTTCTGAGGCATTGCCACAGTCAGGATTCTCTCAGCGTCACACTCCAGACCTGGCAGAATGAAGAAGTTGCTGCCACTGCTGGTCCTAAAAACAGTTGTCTTCTGCCATCCACTCTAGAGCTGGCAAAGTGATGCCTTGTGACCACGCTTTTTCCTCCCATATCTCACTTCTGAGTCAAAGTCTTCCTTGGTGCATGAGACTGGTGTCACTTAGGACATATAGCTGGACGCTAGCCATGAGGAGACTGGGAAACACAGCTTTTTTGTTTAAGTTTTTATGCTACCTTGGGAAGGTGAAATTCACAATGCAGGGAACTATGAAAATATGGAGGCCAAAAGATTTTCAGCTGTTATGATATTGTATGCCTACCACACAGATACCAGCTGCTATAATGTGATATGTCTGCTACACAGACTACCTCCAGAATCCAGGCTTGTAGCCACTCTGTTCCATGGCTTCCTACCTTGGCCAGGGGTATGCAGTCTTCTCACTGCCCAGATCTGGGTCATGCACTGGATGTAGGAGGTGTTTCGAGTGGGAAGGGATGATCACCTCACAGAACAAATTCTAACCCCCAAAAGAATTTACTGCAACTGTTTCCAACGCCGCTTCTCCCCTCTACCATACCTAAACAGTCTGCACTGGATCCTGACATGGTGGATGGGAATGCAAAATTCCTCCCCTCTGCTAACGACCTGAGACCACAACACATAACTGAATCTGTTGCTTCTGAAATCAACAACAATCCAATATCAAGTATGCAAAGATCCAAATCTTAATTTTCCACATACAAATTTTAGCAGCATTCATATGGAAAATACTAAATAATCCAATAGGTCAACTAATGTAATTATCTGAGCTTATAACTTGGCAGACTTGCCAGGCTGCAGACAAGCTCAAATCAAAATATTGTATTAACACATGAACCATATTAAAGTTCGATAGAAGCAGCAGATGACTATTGATTCTTATCAATGGAATTTGTCAGGCCAAAGCTATTTCTTCTCTGCTTATGATATAAAAATTAAGAATTCAACAGAATACTTACCTAAACATTTAAGCAGATAAACCCCACGCAGGGCCGGATGAGCTTCACTGGGGCCAGGGTGTTTGATACTTACAAAAATGTCAACACCTGCAAGCCTCACTTCCAAATCATACCTCAGTCCTTCTCCATGGACCTCAACTCCACCTCCTTCATTCCTGAGCTCACAGCAATGGTCTTAGTCAGGTTATTGACATCCGAGAAGCTGCTGCAAGGGATGGAACAACTGGGAGCTATGCACTTTTTTTTAGCACCTCTGGAAAAAGCAGTTGATTTATGGTCAGTATAAGAGTTAGCCACAGGAAGAGTATTTCTAACTTTTTAAAAGTTCTTTGGAAAATATTGCCCAGTGTGGTATTTAATGTTTTTATATGAAAATTCTCACAGAAAATTACTCTTTTCTGCTTGTTAAAATGGGTAGTCTTCTGACAGGCTTCTAATTCTTCCATTTATGACGTTATAAAAAGTACATAGCACGTGCAGTTTTTTATTTTGGTATTATCTGCTAGGAACCTTGAAGCTAAATTTAGTGCTCAACTGCGACAATCATCTTTGTCGTTTCGATAAAATTAACTTTCTTCCTTTATTATTTGGTCCCCATTCTTTTAATAGTGTGTTATTAATTTCAGTCTTGAGTTATTATTTCAATTTATATTTCTGAGTTAAATTTAACATAAAATAAAATTCACTTATTTTAGATATACATTTTGATGAGTTATCAGAATTGTGTATAGTCACATAACCACCACCGCGATCAAGATATAGAATATATCCATCACTCTAAAAAATTTCCTCTTTGCAGTTGATCCTCCTTCCCCTGCCAACACCCAGCCTCAGGCAACCACTGATCTGCTTTCTGTTACCATAGTTATACCTTTCCTAGAAATTCATACGAATGGAATCATGCAGAATTTGATGTTCTGACTTCTTTCGCTTAGTATAAGGTTTTTGAAATTCATCCGTGTTGTCGTTATCAATATTTCCTTCCTGTTTTTATTGCCAAATAGTATTCTATAGTGTGATTGTACCCCAATTTGTTTATCTGCTACCCTGTTGATGGATAATTGGATTGTTTCGCTTGAGGCTATTATGAATAACATGGTTATAAACATACACACATGACTATTTGTATGGACACATATTTTCATTTCTCTTGGGCAAATACCTACAAAGTAGAAATGCTGGGTTGTACCATAAGCTCATGCTTACTATATAAGGCAGTGGCTAGTTTTTTCCAGAGTAGCTGAGCCATTGTGCAATCCTATCAGCAAAGTATGAGAGTTCCAGTTGCTCCATTATCTTTGTCAACACTTGATGTTGCCAGGCTTTTAGTTTGAACTATTCTCGTGGGTGTGTAGTGGTAGTTCATTATGGTTTTAATGTGCATTTCCCTGATAACTAGTGATGTTAAACACCTTTCCATGTGCTTATGGGACATACTTATTATATATGTTTCTTATTGAAGTTTCCATACAAATCCTTTGCCCAGTGTTGTTTGTTTTCTTATTATTGGTTATAAGAGCTCTTCATATATTCTGAATCCAAGCCTTTTGTCGGATACATGTTTTGCAAGAACTTTCTCCCAGTCTGTGGCTTGCCTTTTCATTTTCTTAATGTGTCTTTTACGAGCGGAAGTTTTAAATTTGGATGAAATACATTAGCAATTGTTTTCCTATAAGATTCATGATTTTTGTGATCTATTTAAGCTATCCTTGCTTAACCCAGGCTTTCTCAAACTTGGCACCACTGACATTTGAACTTTGTTGTTGAGGCGGTCCTGTGCATTGCAGGAGGCTTAGCACCATCTCTGACCACTACCTGCTAGATAGCAATTGCACCCTTCCCGCTCCAGTTGTGATAACCAAAAATGTCTCCAGACATTGCCAAACGTCCCTTGCAGTACAAAATCACTCCTGGGTAAGTACCACTGGCCTAACTCAATGCCACAAATATTTTCTTCTATAATTTTTTTTCTGAAAAGGTTATTATAGCTTTAGCTCTAATACTTAGGTCTACAATCCACGTTAATTTTTGTGCAAGGTGTGAGGTAAGGATCAAAGTTTATTTTTTCCACATAGATATTCAGTTGTTCTACTACCATTTGTTACAAAGACTATCCTTTCCCCCATTGAACTGCCTTGGCACTTTTGCTGAAAATCAGCTGATCATATAAGTGGGTTTCTATTCCTGAGCTCTCTATTGTGTTCTATTGCTGTATGTCTAGTCTTATGCCAATAATACACAGTCTTGATTATGTAGTTTTATAGAAATTCAGGAAATTGGATAGTATAAAAACCTCATTCTTTTTCAAAACTGTTTTGGATATTCAATGTCCTTTGCTGTTCCACAAATTTTAGAATAAACTTGTCAAGTTCTTTTTTTAATAAACTTTTCATTTTGGAATAATTTTAGATTTACAGATAGTACAAATAGTTCTCATACACTCCTCACCTAGTTACAGTTTCCCCTAATGTTACTATCTTAAATTACTGTGGTACAAATGTCAAAACTAAGAAAACGTTAGTATATTGCTATTAACTAATCTCAAGACTGTATTTGGATTTCACCAAATTTCCCATTAATGCCCTTTTTCTGTTCCAAGATCTAATCTAGAATACCACATTGCATTTGGTCATCCTGTCTCCCTGATCTCTTCTAGTCTGTGACAGTTCTCAGACTGTCCTTGTTTTTCATACATGACCTTAACAATCTTGAAGAGTACGAGTCAGGTATTTTGTGAAATATCCCCCAATTTGGTTTATCTGATATTTTTCTCATGATTAGTCTGGGCTCACGGGTTTTTAGAAAAAATGACATAGAGAAGTACCCCTCCCATTGCATACTATCAGGGGGTACCTGATAGCCCCATGGCATCACTGATAATGTTGACATGAAGTCACTTTCTTTTTAAAATGCTTTAGAAGGTATTTATTTATTTATTTTTTGAGACAGAGGCTTCTCTGCAGCCCAGGTAGAGTGCTGTAGCATCAGCCCAGCATATGGCAAATTCAAATTCCTGGGCTCAAGTGATCCTCTTGTCTCAGCCTCCCGAGTATCTGGGACTACAGGCACATACCAGCATGCCAGGCTAATTTTTCTATTTTTTGTAGAGGCAGGGTCTCACTGTTGCTCAGGCTGGTCTCTAACTCCTGAGCTCCAGCAATCCTCCCGCCTCAGCCTCCTGGAGTGCCAGGATTACAGGCATGAGCCACTACGCCCTGTCAAAAATGCTTTAGAATTTTGATTGGAATTGCAATGATTCTATATATCAGTTGGGAGGAGAATTGCCATTTTGATAACATGGAGTTTTCCAACCTAGAAATACAGTATTCCTCTCTACTTAAGTAGGTCTTCTTTAATTTCCCTCACCTTCTCCAAGCATGAATTTCTCCTTAGGACCTTTACGCTTCTGCTCCCTCTCTTGTACTTTCAAGCAGCTGCTGCTGATTATTGGTACCACCTCCCAGAGTGTATGGTTATTATTTGGAGGAGGTTCATTCAGCGAGATCTAACTCAGCCATTACTGGAAGTAGAGCCCAAAATTGCCTCAAACTTTTTTTTTGTAATTGATACTTAGTATTTGTACACATTTATGGGGTGCATGTGATATTTTGTTATATGCATAGAACGTGTAAATGATCAAGTCAGGGTATTTGGGGTATCCATCACCTTAAGTATTTATCATTTTTATGTGTTTGGAACATTTCAAGTCCTGTCTTGTAGATATTTTGAAACATATGACATTGTTGTTAACTACAGTCACCCTACTCTGCTGTCGAACATTAGAACTTATTCCTTCTATCTAAATGAATGTACCCATTAACCAACCTTTCCTCATCTCCCTCCGCCAGGGAAAAATCAATGGGCAAATTTAGATTATTATCCTTAAAATACCCTTAGAGTATGGTCATAATCACAATCTGTGCCAAACCAACCTGCAATCATAAAGTTCACTAACAGTTGGCTACATACAGTCTGTGATCATAAAACAAAGCTTTTTTCTGCACAAAATGAATTGACCATATGGAATTATTTCATGCCTGGTTAAAATTTCAAATCTTAAAAGACCAAACATAAGAGAATCATATATTTAATTCTTGATAAAATCGTTTAATGTTATCCAGGTTGTGGTAAAACAGGCATCTTCCTTTGGAGTAATACATTTTTGACAGTAACACAGTTTGGTTAATTTTTTATGGAAAGCAAATGCACAAGAACCTTATTATTATTCATATCTTTGACCTAGTAATTCCACTTCTGGGACTCTATGCTATGGAAATAATGCTAAATAGAATGACGTGGAAGAGTGACCCTTAAAGCACAAATACTTTCATGAAAGTATTGTTTACAAATTTTCTAAAAATGATACTACAAAACGTCCAATAGGAAAATAAATGCTTATATTCACAGTCATTTAAAAATATTTATAAAAAGCTTTTAACATTATAATATTAAGCATACATATATATGCTATATGAATTCAACTCTAATTTTGTTTTAAAAGTATAGAAATGACAGAGTACAACATGACCTTGTTAAATTAGGACTTTCTGTTATCAATGGGTCCATCTTTACTGTTCACATTTCATGAGTTAAGAAGACTAGAAGACTATAAGACAATATACTATAATTTTAATGGTGGCTGATGGGACTGTAGATGTTTTCTTTTTCTTCTTCCTACTTGCTATTTTTCAATAGTAAGCCAAGAAAACAATATTTTTAAACTTATGAAAACTTACATTTTATTAAATTTTTGAGCCAGAAAAAACTTTAGAATAAACTACTTCACCCCTGTACTTTATTGATAAAGAAAATTCCTCAACAATAAGAGGCACAGAAAGTTTAAAATATTTGTCTGAGCTTACAACGCAAGTTGGCTGTAATCTAAAACTAACATTTCCTGACTCTGCACATGACCCCATATTCTAGCTATTTTTGCTGTGTTCCAACCTCCATTTCTAGGGTTAAGAAATGGATGGGCATCATTCACATCAGCAATATTTCATTAAAGTAATTTTTACATTATTAAATAAAATATCTCAAACTTAATTTTGACACGAATGGTCTACAACCTGGAAAATGGAAGGAATCTTGGAATTGTGTTTCCAATGAATATTTGAAGGCTGAGTAAAAGCAGAGTTTTATTCTAGAAAGTTTCTACTTTTGAGAATTAACGGCCTAGTAAAGAATTCAGATTACTTTTTTTTTATTAAAAGCTCATTGTTCCCATGTCAGAGTTATTACTGTTTCTTTGCAGTTGCCCAAACAGAAATGACAGGGCACAACATGATCTTGTTAAATCAGGACTTTCTGTTATAAATGGGTCTATCTTTACTGTTCACTTCTGATGAGCTAATGGTATTCACCAGCACTGCTGATATTTACCTTCTAAATCATACATTGGACATAATAACCTTTAACTTAGCTTCAAATATCCCAGAAAATTTTTCCTAAAGTCTTTTTAGATAGGAAAAAAGACATTTTTACCTTAACATTTCATACCACTGGAAGATAATCCAATGGAAATGTTTAAGGTTAACAGAGCATTTATCTTATCAAAAATGGTCTGGTCTGTTTGAGTTACTGTTTGGATTCCAGCTAATCAGGCCTATTGACTAGTTTAAAAACGTTCAGCAATTAACAGTGTTCAAACAGCACCAATCTGCTATGTTATTTCAGCTGGGAAAGCAGCTATATGAACCAATACAGCTTCCCTACTAAAAATAAATGATAGCACTTTTCACTCACTGGGGAGTTAGTTTTCAGTACTTTAGGTATGTCACACTGTCACACTGCATAACAAAACAAAAAAGTGTGAAACATTTAAATAATTTAAAATCCAAAAGATATGCCATGTTTTCCGATTCAAAAAAAAAAATAAAGTAACTTTGCCAACAGAAACATCATTGCAGGAAGACAAAACAAATGTAGACTGAATTTATGAGGTGGGTTGTGGTCTCTTTTTCATCAAGAACCACTACCTTCCTTGTTTTTAAGACGGCTTAGTTACATTAGCGATTTTTAACACATGGTAGCTCAAATCAACAATCCACTTGCTCTTCAGACTTTGACACTTCCCCAGCTGCTAGGCCTGTGCTTAACTAAACAAGTACAGTAGTGCAAATGGAACATTTATGTAACATAGGAACTATAAATGTTCTTTGAGAAACAGAACTACTCACTTCAAAATATGACACAGGAATAAGAGGATTACATTTTTAAACAGCTTTAAGACTCCTGTGAGGAATACACACACACACACACACACACAGACACACACACACACACACATATATATATACACACCTTATACTTGTTGAAGTTGAAAGTATCACATCATTGTTTACTGACAATAAAATATCCTTTCCAGATAATTTTTTAAAAGTCATTGAGCATTTATCTTGTGTTAGGTTCTTTTATAAGAGCTTTACACATATTCTGTCATTTAATCCTTGCAATAATCTTATTGCAGGTGTAGAGACCAATATTTATCCCCATTTTGCAGATGGAGAAACTGAGACTTAGAAAGGTTAAGTAACCTGCCCAAGGTCATTCAGCTAGTAAATACTAGAGAGTGTGGTTTCAACTCAGACCATCTGACTTCGGAACCTGTGCTCTTACCCACTATTGACAATTCAAAATACTAAAGAATTTTTAGAATAGAAGAGCTATCAAAAATATCTGAAATAAAATTACAGATAATAAAATCATAAAACACATCCTGTGTATGGCCTTTCTCTTCCCACTGACAGATACCTATTTAGTGACTTCCCTTACCAATGCTAGCTCCTTCTTCCACCTTCTGCCCTTTCCTCTTCCACTCTCCAACCTCACCCACCCACTCACCCTGGCAGCTTCACTGTATAGTTGCTTATGGTAGTAACAAATAGGGCAGAAAGAAGTTAATGTTCTACTTTAACAAACAGATGGAATGGTAAGTGTAGCCCCAGAACTGGTAGGGTCGGGAGGGGAGGAGAGATCATTATTTGTACAATCGATTAGATGTTCCCACTTGCTTGTTACTTCTAAGTAAATTCATTTATAGGTATATAGGAACAAAGAAAAAAGTCACCACACAGGGGATGATTCCTGGATTTCCTTCACTTCTCTGCCCAGGCCAAAAGTCCTGCTGTTTACCTGACAGAAGCTAATGTAGTAGATTTTCCAAAACAGAGTTCTGGAAAAGTGAAATTTTATCTGAATAAACTGGGGTATTAGTGAAGTCAATCCTAAAGACTAACACTTTTCAGTCTATAGAACTTTCTGCAATGAAGGAAACATTTGATGTCTCTCTGCCCAGTATGGTAGCCACTAGCTACATGTGGCTGCTGAGCACTTGAAATGTGGCTGGTGCAACTTGGGAACCAGATGTTTAACTTTATCTAATTTAATTTAAATAGCCACATGTGGCTGATGGCTATCCTATTGGACAGACCAACAATATACTTACCTCAACTACTTTTCATCAAGTATCTACTAGGTGCTGCATAGCTACCTTTGAGGAAGGTACAACTTTGTCCCCTTCTTACAGATAAGGAAACTGAGGCTCAGAGAGATTAAGTGACTAGCCCATGGATTAACAAGTAATAAGTGGTAAATTCTGGATGTTATACCTACATCTGTCCCATTCAAGGTCTGATGCTTTTACTATCAGTGGTTCTCAACACTGGCTCATGTGCTTTTCAAAAATATGCATCCCCAGATCCTACTCCCCAGGATTTTTAATTGGTTTGGAGCAGAGCCCAGGCACCTGCGTATCTCTAAAACTCCCACTGTGCAACACTATTGGTGTGACTCAGGCCACCTACTCTAGTAGTGGAAAATCATTTCCCAAAGGGAGCTGTGATGAAATTCTACTCTACCTCCTCTCTTAAGGGCGGTTAACAGTTTAGTGCTTAAAAAAAGAAAAAGAGGTCCCATTCCTCCGTTTTGCAGATGAAAGTATGAAGCCAAGAGCCACTACTCTGAGCTAAGGTGAGGTCACAGAGCCGGTGTTTGTGATAGAGCTAAGACCAGGGCCCAAGTATTGGGTTGTAGATGAATGCTCCACTTTCTGGAGCTGTGGGGTCAGCAAGGGACCAAAGGTTGGGAAAGCTCAGCTGAGGGATTTAAAGCCCCAGGCAGCAATGAGAAAGCCAAGGGCAGACAGCCACTGCAGAGCACTTCACTGTTCTAAGAAGTAAGAACATTCAGCTGTCCCAGGCTTGTCAGCTTCTCCACCCCCTCTTTCTGCCACTCCACAGGATCTAAGGAGTGGTCCACCGGCCTCTGTGAAGCATCTTTCACTCTGCCAAGGATACTTTCAATGGATGTAACCCTACCCTGGCACATAATAGGTGCTTAAAATTATGATAGTGAAATGAATGAAAGCAGAGTTTGGAACTCAAGAGACTTGAATTACTCAGCTTCTACATGGGTTCAGATACCTATGTATTTGAAAAGTAACTCTTTAAGGAATCAAATTTTAAAAATCCCTTCCCAGCTTTTGCATTTGTCTCACACAAGTGGTTAGAGAAGATGGCATTAGTCTCTAGGACAGGCTTATTTTTTGTTTCAGGGGCTGAAATGACTTAAAAGTGATGAAATACGAAGAAAAAATAAGAATATTGACAAAAATTTAAACAGAAGAATTTATACCATATCCACACATATTCCAAGAGTCCTATTAAGTACAGGCAACCTGCAGTTGTCCCTGTTAGGAGACAGGGTCTAGGGGTTGAGAAAGTCAATGCAAGTGCTTAAAGAAAACTGCCACAAAAATAGAAAATGCTGCTGTAAACATTATCCCTCAGACTAGCTAAGTATTTTTTTCTCCTGTGCAGTAAAGGAGTAAAAATAAAGATAATTTGTGTTTTAGATTATCCTCAGGAATGATGTGTGGCTATAAAATGTTCTGTGGAAATCATCCCTCCATTCAGGAACTCAGCACAGCTGCTACTATAAGGAGCCTGCGTAGTTCTGAAACTAATGAACCTGTGTTCTAAGAAGCTGCCTTTCGAAGTAACAGCTCTGAAAGTCATGAACAAAAAAAATCTCTGGGATGATTGCAGCAAATAGCTTCGGATAGTAACACCTAGTCTGTTGGCAAGTGCCCTTTGGAAGGCAGGACTTGAATTCTCTTAAGATCACCAATTATTCTTACAGGCCTGCTGCTTACAAAAGTAAGGAAAACATGGGTTTTTTGAGTTACAGCTGCAGATTCAAAAATTTGTTTGTACCAGTTGATTTTGCTTTAGTAACGTAAAAAGTAAAAAACTCAAAAAGAGTGGGAAAAATTAGCTGAGGGTGTTTCGAGCATGGTAGAAAAATCCACTTCAGCTATCTCCAGACTTGGATTTCAAGCCATGATTTCTTTTGAATATTATCTATCTGCTTACGCCCCCAGGCCTCTTTTTTTCTTTAATAATAATACAGACCCAAGGTTTAAAAATAACACAGAGGTATGTAAAATAGAACATTAAAGTCCCCAAACCCTTATCTATTCACAATCTTATTAAAAAATCCCTAGAATTTTTTTTTTAATCATTGAAACATGATGCCCAGTGTGTAAATGTCCCAAGGAAGTCTGTTTCTCTGGCCTTGAATTTTCCATTAGGGGCCAGCTGTATAAACCAGACAACATGAGACAGAAACAAAGCTCCACTCCTCACTTCTTAACCAGGTTTGTGCCTTTGAGCAACATATTTCCCTTCCTAGAATTCTTTTCCCTCTTCTGGAAAGTAAGGGAGGTGAAAATGCTAATTATTGGTTTGCTTCTAATCCAAACCTTCCCTACTGGTGCTAACAGAAACATAAGTGAGCCATAGATGTAAGCCACATAGGTAATTTTCAATTTTTTAGTAACTTTCTTGAAATGATGATGGTTCAGATAAAAGAGGTTTTTTTGTGTGGTTTTTTTTTTTAGTAACCACTTTAAAAAAATAAAAAGTAACAGGTAAAATTAATTTCAATAAGGCTTTTTTTTGAGACAGAGTCTCGCTCTGTCACCTGGACTAGAGTGCCATGGCATCAGCCTAGCTCACTGCAACTTCAAACTCCTGGGCTCAAGAGAGATCATCCTGCCTCAGCCTACCGAGTAGCTGGGACTACAGGCACGTGCCACCTCGCCCCACTAGAGACGGGGTCTTGCTCTTGCTCAAGCTAACCTCAAGCAATCCTCCCTCCTGAGCCTCCCAGGTTGCTAGGATTACAGGCATGAGCCATCACACCCAGCCTTTTAAGAATACTCTTTATCCCAGTATATCAAAATATCATTTCAACATGTAATCAATATAAAAACATTATTAATATTTTGATAATATTAACAGTTTACATTCTATTTTTCAATCTAGGTTTTCAAAATCTGGTGTGTACTTGACACAAGGCATCGCAGTTCAGACTGGCCACATTTCAGGTGCTTAGCAGCCACATGTGGCTAGTCACTACTGTTTTGGGGCAGTGCAGTTTTATACCAGTGCTGGCCATTGTCCCAAAGAAGCTCTATTTTGGTAAGAGGCTCACTTCTGTGTCTCCATACTTGATTGCCTCCGCTGCCAAAACAAAACAAAAACAAAAGCAAAAAAAATTACTATTGATTATTATTTGTTGGCAATGTTTAATTATCAGCAACAAAGTGTAGAATCTACTCAGATTTCTCAGAGAGGTTCAATATCAGACCTTTGATTAATACCAGTGCTGTTTCCCTATACTAAGTTGGGTTTTTGAGTGAATTTTTCTTGTCTGGCTGAGTCATTCTTATTGAATTTTAGGTCATTTATTCTGAGCTTCATAGAACAATTAGGATATAGTAGCATTGTTAATTAACAATTTGAAAAATTTCCTATACTTTTAGAAAATAGACAAAAATATTAGCTGATCTAAAAGGCTAACATTTTGCTTTATTTTTTTCCAGAAACCACGCACTTGCATCCCACCAATCATGTTCTTCCCCTCTCAACCCTCTTACTAAAGCAAACAAACAAACAAAAAACCTAAAGTATCAATAAGCAGTGAAAGTTTAGTGGTAGGTCAAATATCATTTAAACACTACTCTGTGCTCTGTTTTCTAATAAGTCCAACAAATAACTCTTGAATACCGTCTATCTGCCAGGAGCTGTGCTTAGTGTTAAAGATTCCTGCCTTGATGGTTTAATTTCAAAGATTCCATCAGATTAGCCCATCATCAGAGGCTCTGGCATGTGTGTGTTGGGGCAGGGGCGTAGGTTTGTATTCTAGGGTATCTTTTCCTACAGAGCCTTCCCCCAAAATCTAACATGTTTTTAAGTGGCCTTTTTCTATCCCTCCACATCTAAT
This sequence comes from Avahi laniger, assembly GCA_963575035.1. Classification (NCBI taxonomy): domain Eukaryota; kingdom Metazoa; phylum Chordata; class Mammalia; order Primates; family Indriidae; genus Avahi; species Avahi laniger. The sequence continues at coordinate 11,532 of CAUYSK010034960.1, read as the reverse complement.
CTGCCTACAAAATAAAATATGCTGAAATATGTTATATACTGCTTTTGGTGTATGCCATAAATTTAAAAGTAGCATGTGTTCACTGTAAAAGAAAATATATTCAAACAAATCAGAAGTCTATAAAATAAAAAGTTCTCCCCTTTCTTAATGCATTATCCCCAGTGCACCCCTTAGAGGTGACCACTGTTGAAGTATTATGCCAGAATTCTCCAAGCATAAACATGTATACACATAAGTACATACGCAAACTTTGAGAAAATATTTTTAAAGTAACATGTGATTATGAAGAAAATTCAAATAAAAAAGAAGCACATAAAAATGGAGAAATCTATATTCACATACAATATTTGAGAGGTATTTTTAAATAAAATAACACATGATTATGGAGAAAATGCCAACCGTAAAATGCAAAGTGAAATTTTCCCTACCCCACATTCCCACAACCCAAAGTTAATAACAAATGCTCATAGTTCTTTCTTTCTTTCTTTTTTTAAACACTTACTGGTTAATTATAAAGGACACCGTAAATGATACAGATGATGACACACATGGGGCGAGGTATGGGGGAAGGGGCATGGAGCTTCCATGCTCTCTCGGAGCATGCCACCCTACAGGAACCTCCACGGGTTCAGTTATCCAGAAGCTTCTCTTTCTTTTTTTGAATGTGGATCTTTTGTGAAATTTTCTATGAATATATTTAGAATGTGCCTGACGCAGTTATGAAATATGCTTTCAAATTGTATTGTGAAATCTAACGTTCACATAGGTAAGTGTACAAAACAACAAAGTGAGCCCTCTTGTAATCACCACCCAGATTAAAAAGTAAAGCGTTGTCAGCCTTCTGGAAGCCTTCCTCAGAACTCCTCCAAATCACTCCTCCCCCGCCACCCTCCCCCACAAAGGGCTCCACTACCCTGACTTTTAGAGTCATCGATTCCTTGTTTTACTTTTTAATTTTATCCGCCTAAGTACATATCACTAAGCACTACAACTTTGCCTGTTTGTAGATTTTAAATAGAGCCATACCATATATATTTTCTTGTGTCTGGCTTCCTTTATTTGCAATATTTGTTTATTTTTAATTTAATACATCTTGAGCATCTTAGCCAACATACTATTTTCATGGTATAGAACTGAACAAATTCCCAAATAAATAACCAAATTATTTTCTCTCTTTTTGGTCATGATAATGTTATAAAGAACATTTTGGACATTTATCTTTATAAATTAATTTATTAAAACTTAAAAAGTAATCCTACTACTAATATAAAATGAAGTGACATATCAATTATTTCAGAATTCCTGAATGAAAGAACCTCTATCTTTAAAAATCTGTAAATATTCAATGTAAAATTTTTTAAGATCAATAGTTTAGATATAAAGGAAGCAAAATTTGACACAGTTGGTAGTAGAAGGCACTCAAGGCCAGTCAAATCCTAATGTAAATGATACTGTTACTTGATAATGAACACTTACACTCTGCAAGGGACTATTCTATGCACTTTACTTGCCCAACAACCCAATGAGTTAGGCCCCATAATCATCTTCAATTTACGGATAAGAAAACACAGACATAGAGATAGTAAGTCACTTAAGCCAAGGTCACACAGCTTATAAAGAGTAATATGCTTCGCCCTAGTCTTGTATACATCCTTGGCGGCTGTGAATAATCGGATAGCACAAGGGAATTTCTCTGTGGTGACAGAACAGTTTTGTATCTTGATTGGGTGGCAGTTAAAAAAATCTATACATGTGTTAAAATTCCATTTAACCACACACACACAAATGAATGCAAGTAAAAAAATGGAATTCCGTCTGTAGTCTAGTTAACTGTGTTGGGCCAATGTCAATTTTTGGGTTTTGATATTGTGTTACAGATGTATTATATATTGTATTATATTACATATAAGATGTCACCATTAGAAGTTGGGCAAAGGGTACATGGGAATCTATGTAGATTTTTGCAACTTCCTATGAGTCTATAATTATTTCAAAATAATATGTTTTTAGAAGGGTAGGGGACAACGGTTCCAGCTTTGGAACACTCCCAGCTTTCATGGGCTGGGAACTTGGAAATGCAAAACCTCAGGCCCTACCTCAGACCTACTAAATTAGAATCTGCATTTTAACAAGAATCCCAGATGATTCATGTGCACATTAAAGTTTAGAAGCACCACTCTATAAGAAAGAAAAGTGATATTCAAGTATTTCTCATTCTGTCAAAACAAAAAAACAGTTTCTTCACTTCAGTGGCAGAAGGTTTATTCCAGAGGTCCTGGGCATACTCACTGGTGTGCAACCAGTTCAGTTGCGTGGGGTACGGTACACAGAAGACTCATTTTCCCCAGGAGGTTTAATACTCTGTCTTAAAATTCTTGATAATTTTATTTTTGAGTTTGCGTTTTGTAAGTGAAATCCAATGAAGCAAAATAGTATGCACAGGAAGTCTTGAGCCTCAGCTCACCCACCTGCCTGCTCCCCTGCCTTGCTGGGATGGGTTCTCAGCTGCCTCTTTCCCTGCACCCTTGCCCTTTGGGACCCCCAGGCCTCTCCCCCCTGTCCTCACCCAGCAATTGCTGCTGACCTCTGGCCCTAGTAGGAGCTTGTGTTGCTCCCTGCAACATCTCAGGGTGAGGCATGGTGGCAGTCATCCCTGTTCCAGACTGGCAGTGCCATGGCACATTCATGGCTATTAGTGGGTAAGGATCTCTTATCCATCTCTGATCTAGGTACCTAGCACATCTGGCAGGGAGGTCCCCAGCCACCACGGGCTTCCACAGGTGACAGGCACAAAAGGAAGGGAGATGCCTGACATGCCTTCTCCATCCCCTGCCAGGGCATGTGTTGGTCCAGTGGATGGCAGGATGGGAACCCAACGGTTAGTGGGTGGTGCGAGTGCTTAGTCACAGAGTAAGGCCCTATGTGAGTTTGCATTCATCCAGCAGGTAACCCCATGCCCAAGCATGTGCAAAATTAAATAACAAATAAAGCACTATGACAGGTTGAGGAAAAGACTGTGGAAGAATGAAAAAAAGCTTTATGTTTTAATTTGTTTGCTTTTTAAACAAGGGGCTCCATATTTGCATTTTGTACTAGGCCCCTCAAATTATGTAGCCAGTGCTTCAAAGGCTATTGGGAATCAAAATACAAACTTCCAGCACATACCTGGCAGATTTGTGGGCCCAATGTTGAACCCTAATGAGCACCAAAAGCAGCATTCATTACAAGATATCTCCAAGAATCCTTTGGTAACTTAAGGTTTGTTTGTCCCTCTCTTTAAAGGAGAATTTCAACCATGGAGAATGAAAGCCAGCACCAAGAAGAGTAAGCACAGATCTCCCAATTCTTTCTGTTTATACCTGGTAGTACTCAGGGGCACTCCCATATTTTCTACATATATCCACAAAGGAAGTAATCAGCAGTAACACTTCTACTTTTAAAAATTAATTCTTATGCAACAGAAAATACAAAAAAAAAAGTGAGACTTTGGAATAAGTCTTAGAAAAAAGAGAAAAAAAGGATTTAAGGTTATAAGGACTATGTTTATATTCTTAAATGTTTAGATCTTCTTAAATTCATTCATATAAATATTCATTGAGTCACTCCCAAAAAGATCATTAGCGAACTTAAACTAATTTTCTCTGAAGCATTTTTGAGATCCTGTACTTTTTCCACAGCTAATTTTAAATCCCTGCCTTTTTCAACTCTTCCCCATAATTTTTTGATGACTGAAAAAATTATACTAAAAAATCACACATTATTTATCTTTCATAGTCTTGTTTCACTCCCCTAGGCAGTGTCAATCTTCCATTTACTTACATCCTTTATCTTGAAGTTATAATATTATTATTGAGCATATGTCATGTGTAACTGAAGAGAAGGCAAAAGCTTAAAAGTTATTTTGTCTTGCAAGGTGCTCTCGGTGAGTGTGTTTAATAGGATAAATGCAAATTTTTATCTGTAGTATGACCCTAATTTTAATCTCATGCATTTATATAATTGTAGCTAGGAGGAATTATTATACAAAGTTCTTAGCAATAGTTATTTCAGCGTGTAGAAATTGCAGGTGACTTTAGTTTTCTGTTTTCTATTTCTCTGTATTTTCCAAGTTTGTCTGCAATGAATATTATAGAGAACATTAGCAACATTATAAGAAAGGGTCCTAATGCCACTGATACCCGTCATTATTTAATATGAACTACCTCTATTTTTTTCAGAAATTTACTTTGTTCTTTTGGATAATCCCACCAATTCACTGACATGAGTGATGAAACTGAGTGTGAATCTCCCACATTTAAAGAGTGTTAATTCATTCGATAGCACAATTAACTCTCATTACAACTCACCAGACTCCAAATACCCAATTAATTTTCTCTTCTGTTCTACATGAGCATACTTATCCTGACTTTGTTAATTGAATCATGCAGTTGTTTTTGTTTTTAACATATTATGTTGTAGGACAGTGATTTCCCTATTACATTGTAGGGGTTGAAGCAGCCTAAAAACTTCTTGTTATATTTTCAATTTAAAAATCACTTATCTTAGAATCATGGAAGAGCTACCATAATAAAGTATATATGATATGTACTTAATAAATAACTGTAACCATCAATGTGTCATACTTTCACCAGCTTTCAAATAACTTATGTTTTCCCACAGTATTTTCTAGATAGAACTTAGAATATACAATAAAAGGGCAGGAATAATAAACATGTAAGCCTGTACCCCTGCTAATTAGGCTAGACTTTGAGAATCATCTAGTCCAATGACTCTCAAGCCTAGCTGTACATTAAAGTCATCTACAGAATTTTTTAAATATACAGGTGCCTGAGCCCCACCCCAAATCAATTTGATCAGAATCTCCCAGATTGGGTTTGGGCATGGTATCTATTTTACATGCTAATCACCGTTTTGAGTGCTTTTACATAAATCAGTCACTTAATGCTCTTCACCCGTGTCATAGGTACTATTATCAGTTCTACTTTACCTGTAACAAATTGAGGTTAATTGAGACAAATTGTTTCGGCCCAGTCAAATAATGTGCTACGGTTTAAATATGGTTTGTTGGGTCCCACCAAGTTGAAATTTGATCCCCAATGTGGGTCCTGGTAGAAGGTGTTTGGAGAGTATCCCTCATGAATGGTTCAGTGCCATTCTTGTGGGAGTGATTGAGTTCTCACTCTTAGTTCCTGCTAAGAACTAAGAACTGGTTGTTGAAAAGAGCCTGGCACTTCTCTTCTCTCTTGCCTCCCCTCTTGTCATGCGCACACCAGCTCCTCTTCCTCTTCTGCCATGAGTGGAAGCAGCTTGAAGCCCTCACCAGAAGTAGATCCTGGCACCATGTTTTTTATGTAGCTTGCAGATTTGTGAGTCAAATAATCCTCTCTTCTTTATAAATTATCCAGCCTCAAGTATTTCTTTATAGCAATACAAACTAAGACACAATGAAATAAGTGGCAGGTCCAGGATCACCCACAGGCTCCACTACAGCCTGGCTTATGCTACCCATTCCCACAACCCTTCAAACCATTCCCAGAACCTACAGCACGCCATATAATTCCTGGTACTGCAGAATTCTACTAGAGGAAACATAGCCAGAGATAAATAAACACAGAAAATGCAGACTAACTTTAGAGAGAGCAAAAAGCACCAGTGTAAATAGGATGGATGACAGAAATCGTGTAAAAGACATCCTGAAATGATTAAAATCAAGACAGCATAGTCTGGCTGGTGGTGATCAGGAAGGCATGCTCAGCTGAAACACAACTTCCTTCAGCGCACAATTCAAAAGACTCTGTCAAATGACGCAAACAAGTCAAATTCAGCCATTTCTCAGAGTGTTCTCATTTGGCCCACTCAATACTTCAAAATGTTTTTAAGTAACTGTCAACATAAAATATACACATACATATATTTATATTTTACAAATATAAAGATGTTATAAATATAAATTATATAAGTATACATATATGTATATATCTACTTATACATATATAAAACATTAAAATCCAGGTTCCCACATTTTCTTGAAAAATGGGAAAACCTGGAAATCCATGTTCCTGTATGGTGGCAGTTCCTATCAGATGGAGCACAACCTTTCCAGTTTTCCACAGTCCCTTACTGTGCTTTTTGCACTATAGTAACAGATAATAAGATAATCTTTGTGGAGGGAGCAATGAAAGTAGAATAGACAAATTTGGATTTCAATCAATGCTCTATTATCATTCTGGGAGCCTGGATAGTTAGACTCTAAACTTTGCTTTCCCTCTTTGCCAAATGGGGATAAAAACTATCTTGTACAGTTTTTATGAGTTTAAAAAAGATAGTAACATAAAGCATGTATTGTAGTTTTGGGCACATAAGTCCTTACTGTGGTCTGAATGTCTCCCAAAATTCATGTGTTGAAACTTAATTGACAATGTGATGGTATTAAGAGATAGGGCCTTAGGAGGTGACTAAGCCAGGAGGGCACAGCCCTCATGGATGGGATTAGGACTCTTATAAAAGGGCTTGCAAAAGCAGGTTCAATTCCCTTCTGCCGTCTGTCCTTTCCACCACGTGAGGACACTGAGAGAAAATGCCATCTATGGAAAAGCCCCTTACAAGACACCGAATGTGCTAGTGCCGTGACCTTAGACTTCCCAGCTTCCAGAACTGTGAGAAATAAATTTCTATTATTTATAAATTACCCAGTCTGTGGTATTTTGTTATAGCAGCATGAACACACTAAAGCAAGTCCTCAAAATATGGTAGCTATTATTAGTGGTATCTACTTAATCCAAACACATAAAATTAAAGATGATAGTTATTATCATCATCATGCTACCATTTTACAGAAAAGAAAAACTAAGACACAAAGAAGATAAATAACTTTTCCAGGGTCATACATTAGTAAGTGACCAGGCAAGAATCTGAATTTTGGAAATGTGGTAGCCAAATTCATGCAACTGGAAAATAGGGAATGAGAAAAGAATCTGGCAACTTAATGATCAAATTCAAAAATATTTATTTAGTCCAGTTGTGCAAAATGAAGCCTTCTTCCTCAAGAAGCTGAACTTGATTATTAATAAAATCTCATGGTGATTAAAAACACATATGAGTAAGATAGAATTGTCTCCCTTAAAAAGCTAACAATTTAGGGGGAGAGTTAAAGTAGAAGCAAGATGAGATTCAAAAATTACGTAAGAGATGGGATTGGATGTTCTTTAAAGTACTTTCCATATCTGGAAGAGTCTATGAATCTGTTTTGTTTAATTTTGCCATGAAAAGTTAGAAAAATTTCAAAAGCCTGCTACGTATATGAATCACAAGCACAGGGATTCAGCCAAACAAGGGAGGAATAACCTCTGGCTTGAGATTTTAATTCTGCAAACTGCAGTACTTTGTCTGAATATGAACACCAGGTCAGCCAATCTGATTCCCTTTGCTACAGACAGAAAGAACCAATTTGCATCATATTCATTTGTGCAGTTGCTTTGAGTCCAGTCACTAGAAATGCTCCATTTTACCTAAGTATCAACAAAGGCAGGGGCAAATCCTGTCCAAAATATATTTAAGCTATTGATGTGAGCGGATGGAAACAATGAAATGCTAGGTCTACAGAGTAGCTGGTGGAGAATCTGGATTTTGATTGCTTGTGTTTGATGAGATTTTCAAATTACTTTTAAAAGTAGGTTATAAGTGCCAGCCTGAATTAGAGGAGTAGGACTCTCTAGGGACTCCTGCTGTGTTTTGAGAAATATCCTTTGGAGCACAGTGTGTCTTATCACCAGAAAGGAAAGTGCCCTTGAAGATTACAAGCAACAATTTCTATCTTGTCTCCAACATGACCAGAATTGGGTGGAGCCACAGGATTTGACTCCCCCTGGCTATTGTCAGGGGCCAATTACTATATTCACTGCTAACTTAATGGGATCCTGAGTAACATCATTAAGGGCACAGTAGGCAATAAATGATTATAAAAGAACCTTGTGAAATTCCCTAGGTATCTATGCCTAGTCCGTCTCCCTTATCTAATACCATCTGTGGATGCACAGATGCCCTAGAAATGGAAATTGTGTAACTAATAACTTCTAATTGAAAGAAATTTAACTTAAGTCTATGTATATTGCTCATTGCATGTTACATCTTCATTCACACCTAGGGATTCTAAACTATTAATAGTTATTACTAACTTCTTTGGAACTCTGAAATTCAATCATCATTACGTTGCATAGTATTTACTTGTGCTAAGTAAAATAGTATTTTAAAAATTCAGTTGAAGGGCAATGGTTTTTATTAGGAGAATTTTGCAACCTTTTGGAAAATGATTCAGGGTATCAAAAGGAGTATGTTGTTAAAATGCAGATTCTTGGCCACTCCCCTGACCTACTACATCCAAACCTCTGACGGCTGGGACCCAGGGACCTAAATTTTAACAAGATCCCCGGATGATTCTTATGTACATTAAAGTTTGAGAACTTCTGCCCTAGGGTATCACTAATCCAAAGCTAAAAATCACTTGCTACCACCAAATATAAAATATTAAACTTCTAGCACAACTTTAACTGGTCAAACCTGTACTTCATATACTAGGAAATTTCCAGCCACGATTTAACTTTCTTATATTTGGGGGTGTGATTCTCTATGTAGCAAAGATTTCTACAGCGATGCTGAAGAAATCTGGTCCATCCTGTAAAGGCTGTTGCTAACAGGCTCTCCTTCCCATACATGCTACCAGACCATGATTGGTATGTCCCTAACTACCATCATTCTCTTTCCTGACATGCTGTCTCATCGTCTCTGAAGTAAGGACAATGTTAACTTTGTGTAACTCATAAAAATGAGAACACCTTTCCCTCATCAATATTTACAATTTTTTTGTTCTTATTTTTTCATTGCATTTACAACAGTTTGTCCCTACGGTTGTAAACTGCTTCAACCCCCTGACAAACCTTCTAGTTTTAAATAATATGTATAACCTTATCAGAGCTAAGAAAATGATAAAAAAAACAAAACAGGATGAAATTGGCTTCGGTAGCCCAAGAGAAAGTCTATGCCCTAAAGGTACGTGAAGCTATCCCCTCAGGCACTCAAGAATTCTTTCATCAAATCCAAATATAACAAGTTATATTTTAGGCAGGGAATTTTTTGTCTTTTGGAGAATATCAAAAGCCAGAAAGTTTGTAAAACCATTAAAGAATTGGTAATGCAAAATTTTTTTTTTTTTTTAGAGAAGTTGCCATGCTTGTTTGTTTTTCAAGAAGAAACAACAGCCGGTACAAACACTTGATGAAAACATTTATCTCTCTACTGAGCTCAAACAGAAAGTAGAAATTGGAGCATACCTGTTAAGAAATAAAAAGTTTAATTGCTGAGGCACTAGAAATCAAACTGCTTTCATAAAGAAAATTCTCCCAATCAGAGACACCATTCAGCCTGGCTTGATTAGCGTCACTTCTCAAAGGGCAGAAATTTTAAAAGGGATGAATCAGAACAGCTGGTTCCCACCAACTACCACTCCACCAGACAGGAAGCTGGTTATCAGTGGGTGGTAAGGTGTCACCACTGTCCAGGCAGCTCAGGCAGAGTAGCAGGGCTGGTAAGAAGTGGCTCCCTGGAAACCCCCTCAAGGGAGCTTCTACAGATAGTAGCTTACTAGTTGGTTTTTGGGTAAATTTTTACGTTTTGACTTTGATGTAGAGGAAGCTCAAGTTAAATGCCATAGTGTACAGGGGTCCTTTTCTATCCAGGGAAGGGATATAAGAAGTACGGCTATCACTTCTCGGCCTTTTGGTTAAGATCAAGTGTAGAAATATGGCTACAACATAGTCTGAGTTTATAATCAACATATAAACTGAATAAAGATTAAAGACATTAAAATTCTTGAGACAGAATCTATTTTCTTGAATGAGAAGATTGAAAAGGTAATTGACTGTAGAGTGCCTGACAGAACTTGTTTCTTTCTAGCAGAGATTTCCAAAAGTTAATTCTACTATAAAGCTACAATAATCATGAAGGTGCGGTATTGGTGAAAGCAGACACATAGATCAATAAAGAATAGAGTCCAGAAATAGACCCACACAAATGCTATAGTCAACTTATTTTTTACATAGGTGCAAAAGTACTTCAATGGAGAAAGATTATGTTTTTAACAGGTGATGAAAACCCAAATGCCAAAAAATGAACCTAGACACATACCTCACACCTTATATAAAGAACTCAGCTCAGTATGCTCCTCACCAGACCCTGCTCTGCCCATGCCCACCGTGGCCACCATTCAGCAGCTGGAAGGACAATGGTGCCTGGTGGACAGCAAAGGCTTTGACAAATACATAAAGGAAACAGCAGTGGAAATAGTTATGTGAAAAATGCATGCAATGGCCAGACCAAATTGCATCATCTCTTATGATGGCAAAACACCTTACCATAAAAACTGAGAACACTTTGAAACCAATACAGTTCTCTTATACCTTGGGAGAGAAGTTTGAAGAAACTACATCTGATGGTGGAAAAATTCAGATTGTCCACAACTTTACAAATGGAATATTGGTTCACCATTAGGAAAGAAAAGGAAAGGAAAGAACAATAACAAAAAATGTTAAAAGATGGGAAATGAGCAGTGGACTGCATCCTGAAAAATGTGACCTATACTTGGGTCTGTGAAAAAGTAGAAAAAAAATTCTAGCCGTCACCTTGGACAGGAGTTAGCTGAGAGAATGAACAAGTTCAGTTCAATGGGCAAATCTCCACAAACACTATATGCAACTATTTCAAAGAGTGGGTTTAATTAGGATCATCCCCTTTGTTAGTAAATAAATGTGTTTGTGGTAATAAAAAAACTAACTCAAAATGGGCCATAGGCTTAATATAAACATAAAACAGTAAAACACTTAGAGGAAAACATACAGGGAAATCTTTGTGACCTTAAACTAGGCAGAGTTCTTGGATATAGCACCAAAAGTACTATCCATAACAGGAAAAAATTGATAAATTGGACATCATCAAAATTCAAAACTTTTTTTGCTCTGCAAAAGACATTTTAAGAGAATGAAAAAACAAGCCATAGATTGGAGAAATGTTTGCGAATCACATACCTGACAAAGAATTTATATATAGATTATATGAAGAATTCTCAAACTGTAGCAGTATGAAAACGACCCAATTTTTTTAAAGGACAAAGATGTGAAAAGGGACTTCAAAAAAGAAGATATACTGATGCAAACAAGCACAGGAAAATATGCTCTATATTATCAGTGATTAAGGAAATGCAAATTAAAACCACAATGAAATACTATCATTATGCACCTTCTGGAATGATTAAAATTAAAAAAAAAAAAAGACCTGATAATACCAAGTGCTGGCAAGTACACAGAGAAACTTGAACTCTCAAATGAAAAACGGTACAGCTACTTTGGAAAATAGTTTGGCAGTTTATTATAAAGTTAAATATATACTTATTAACTTACTATACATAGTAATTCCACTCTTAGGTATTTGCCCAAGAGAAATAAGATATTTACAGAAAAACCATTTGTGAATGTTTATACCAGG
>CAUYSK010034959.1:0-41314 GCA_963575035.1 Avahi laniger | reverse complement strand
AAGTAATTGTTTTTATCATGGAGTACTATTCAGTTTTAAGAAACAATGGTGATATAGCACCTCTTGTATACTCCTGGATAGAGCTGGAACACATTCTACTAGGTGAGGTATCCCAAGAATGGAAAGACAAGCACCACATGTACTCACCATCCAATTGGTATTAACTGATCAACACATAAGTGCACATATAAGAATAACATCTATTGGATGTTGGGCAGAGGGGAGGAGGGAGGAGGGGATGGGTATATGCATACACAAAGAGTGCAATGTGCACCATCCGAAGGATGGACACACTTGAAACTCGGACTTAGGGGGGAAGGGGGGGCAAGGGCAACACACATAACCTAAACATCCATACCCCCATAATATGCTGAAATAAAAAAAAAAAAACAAACAGTCTTGCAATTTTAAAGTTTTCAACACATTTTTTTAAAAAAAGCTTTAAGGTCAATTGTAAATAAGAAAGCAATTGTCATATCTAGAAATAAAGACAAACCAAGGTGCTTTGGTCAAACATTTATCCTAGCTCTCATAAGTTACTACATTATGAGATTTTATTTTTCTATAGCTTCTCCACATGAAAAATTTCTCTCCTAAAAAAATGTATCAGCTCAATAAAAGGAAAAGATTTCAAAAACAAATGCATATTTAAAAAGCTGCACTTGTATGTTTATTCACTATTCACAATAGCAAAGATACGGAATCAACGTAAGTGTCCATCAGTGAAGGACTGGATAAAGAAAAGCAGTGTATATACACAATGGAATACTATTCAGCCATTAAAAAATGAAATCATGTCTTTTGGATGGAACTGGAGGTCATTATCTTAAGTGAAATAAGCCAGACCCGGAAAGACAAATATCAGATATTCTTGCTCATAAGTGGGTGCTAAAAAAGGCGTACACAAATAAAATACTTTCTGGGTCCTCTAATCTTACACAGGGTCCTCTAATCTTCCCTGTCAATTTCTATCACCTTCAGTTACTCAATCAACAAACGTACTCAAGAAATATTTACTGTGTGCCCTCTATGTGCCAAGCAGTGTCCTCATGCTTGAAAAAGAGTAGAAAACAAGACTAGGCCCCCAACTGTGTGACTCTTTCAGTCCGGGAGACAGTATATAAATCAGTAGATAAATAAATAAATAAACAAGATAATTATCCTTAATCTTTTTTAATACCAAAGACAAAAGGACTGAGGACATTACTTTTTATTGAGTGGTCCCGTTATCTTTTTAATTTCCTTCTTAGCATGTATAATTATTTTATTTATTTATTTACTATTTATCAACAGCATTTCTCATTAGCTACATGTTATATGAGAGCCAGGAACTTAAATAGTGCTGCTTTCTCAGCGCTTAACATCGTACATGTAAGTTGTACTCCATAAATTTGCTGAATGAATGAACAAATGGATCCATAGACATTCTAAACAGAAAATGTAACTAAGAGATTAATATCATGCACTCCTCTCCAGCCTTATACAAGAAATGACTGTGCATCTCCACTCTTTGTTTTTAGTCTCTACAGATGGTAAAATAGCCCTGCTCTCACTTCCTAAGTTTTCTAAAAGACTAAGCAGCTGATGCACACTGATGTTGCTCTGTCCACATGCATAAGCTGTCCAAAACATAAAATGCTTATGGATGTGTCTCCTGCTTCTGAAAGCTGGGTTGATGTCCTCTGATAAGTGTTGTTTGCTTAAGGGTTTATGATCCATAATAGAAAGAGAAACTCAGCAGCCTGGTGTTAAGCCTTCCTTAATTTATTTCCTCAAGAAAGTTTTTCACCCAAATTTTGCAAATGTGGATAGTCGCTACCAGTAAAAGGTATTGCAATGAGCTGTTGTACTGGTTTGCTAGAGCTGCCGTAGCAAATCACCACAAACTTAGTGGCTTCCAACCATGGGAATGTATTGTCTCACAGTTCTGGAGGCCAGAAGTTCTAAAGGAAGATGTCAGCAGGGTTGGTTCCCCACCGCCCCCGGAGGCTCTGTGGGAGGACCTGGGCCATGCCTCTCTCCCAGCTTCTGGTGGACACTCTGGACTGGCAGCTGAGACACTCACTCTCTGTCTCTGTCTTCACATGGTATTCTCTTCTGTGTCTGTGTGTGTGTTTTCCCCTTCTCTTCTAAGGACTTGTTATTGAGGCCCACCTTAAGACAGGATCATCTCATCTAGAGATCTGTAACTTAATTACATCTGCAAAGACCTTTTCCCCAAATAAAGTCATATTAATAGGTTCTGGGAGTTAGGACATGGACATATCATTTTCGAGGGTCCCCATTCAACCTCCTGCGACTGGGATTCCCTTCTGTGATTGGAAACCATGTGACTGGAGTGAATGGCTTCTTTTTGCATGATAGCTACCACAGCTGAAAAATAATCGCCCCACTTTAAAAGAAGTATAAAACACATAATTGTGAACATATTAAATTTTGAATGGAGTTTTCTTTTCCTAAAAAAGGTGAGAGGCCACATAAAAACTACCTGTTTTATACAGTGGTTTGTAAAACGCTTGGCAAGGACAGGTAAATAGATAGGAAAATGGCTTAAATATTTCCAAAAACAGGCATGATGCAACAAAGTTACTACTGGTTGAAACAGGTTTTTTAAAAAGTTATACCAACTGATCTGAGTTGGTATAACAAGTCCTTATTAATCTTGGTAATTTACACACAAAGGGACAATTGTAAAGTACACAACTAGCTTGAACTATCAAAAAGAATGAAACCACAGGGAGAAGAAATGGGAGTCTGTCTAATGAAACGAGAATGAAGTTGATCTCATTGTTAATGGCATGTTGCTAGTAAGAGCACCAAAATTTCCAGGGTCCTCTCTGAGGCTGTGTGTGTCCTTGGATTGCCAGAGTGAGGAGTGCGGGAATGCACGGCCAGCACATTCTCCAGGGCCTGTTAGGATGCCCCCAAAGCAGAAGGAGTGAGTGTTTCTGGATTCCCATAGCTTCCAGACTTGTGAGGCTGTTCTGTAACAGTGCTTCCCAAATCTTGGGGTGCATCAGAGTCACCTGGAGAGCACTGGTAAAATGTAGATGCCTGGGCCCATTCTCAGACGTTCTGATTACACAGGCCTGGACTGTGGCCAAGAATTTGCATTTCTTACAAGCTCTAAAATGGAGCTGATGTTGCTGGACTGGGACAGCACTTTGGGTAACACTGATCTTCAGAAATGGAAAGGCTAAAATAATTAAAAAGGGTAATTTAATTATTGGATTCTTTGGGTGCATTTGATTTACACCCCATACAGTCTTAGAAAGCATTAATCTGTCATATAGAGCCTGTGTCAACTATCAACGAAGTCCATGTGACAGTTCTTCTTCCCAAAAGAGTTCCCTTCTTGGCAGGACCAAACACCACATATGGGCAGACAGGCAGTTACTACACGCAGTGAGACTGAAGCACCACCTGCTCCAAGGTGTCTGCTTGTTCTCATGCCTGGAATCCCATCTGGAAACACTCAGTCCTTCAGATAAAGGCATTGTCATCTCCTGGCATTAAAATGCAAATGCTCTTGGGATAATAACTGCCACAAACCGAGGACTCACCTGTGCCAAGCCAATGCCCAGCGTTTGGCCAACATTACCTTAGCTAATCCTTGCAACCACTCCATGAAGTAGGTACCAGCGTCCTCCCTCTACACAGGAGTTAAGCAGCTTGTGGAAAATCACACAGCTGGTAACAAGCCAATCTGTGATTTGGATCCGGGTCTGTTTGATGCCAAAGGCCATACTTCTAACCATTGCCTATATTTATCTTGCAAATTTAGCTTGCAAATTAAACAATAAATTGTCAGCAGGTCTGGGGATCATGGCACATCCCACAATGATTACTAGCTTGTAGAGAAGCACTGAGAGGACACAAATTCGATGAGGCAGAGAGACTGGACATTTTGGGACCATTGCAAATTCCTCGACAAAGAAGAGCAAGGTTAGGGTGCTTTAGTAGAGAGGGGGCCAACAAGGTAATATCTCCATACACTGCAAGCATCACAAAGACTGAAAGAAAAGTTCAAGAGCTAGCCCTTCTAAGAAAACAAGAGGTGTCGGTGTTGGCTTCAGGGGAAAAAGATGATAAACCTTATGGTGCTTCAGCAAAGGGCTGCTGAGTAGGAGAGAATGTGCAATGCTTTCTGTACTGTTTCTGGAAAGTTATATTTTGCACAGATATTATGGGATTCAATTCTGTTTTAATTGTTACGGGAAGTATGACGGTGGATTCTTTTGTTATCTTTTTTATTTTTTCTTTTGCATATAATCACTGGTCTGTTAATAAGTTTTTAAATTCAGACTTTTGTAGACAGAGTTTTCATCAAACTGATTGTAGGTCTGAGCGTGATCCTGGAATGCCGTCAAAGGAAATGTTAATTCCTTCACTTTAATTAAGCTTCGCATGCTTGGTAAATTATAACTACCCCTTTTAATTATTTTTTGTATATATTGTTGGAGATTAAAAGGAGTGGCATAATTAATATAAAGATTGCTTCTCTCCTGAAAGGTGCAGATTCTGTCTGGGCTAGTGAAATAATGAGGCTGGAATGCTGAAGACAGCTCTGGGCACTACTGCCAACTCAGTGCACACTCGCCACAGCCTAACGAGAAGCCTTTTCACAAAAGCTAAGAACTTAGCCATTCTAGTTTATATATTTGGAGGTCATATGGTACTATAAGTCCATTTACAGGATGGCAAGCATGGCACAAGGAGAAAGGACCCTGGAGGTGGAGACACACGGAACTGAATTTAATTTTCTGTCCTCCTCCCACCAAGCCCTGTGACCTTCAGTGAGTTAAGTGAACCCTCTGAACTTGTATGTCCTCAGCTATGAAACAGTGACAAGAGCTCAGAGAGCAGAGCCCTCAGAGTCCCGTAGTGGGTGATGGGACCAATACTCACCCCCATCGTACCTGTCCTCAACATCGGCTTCCTCCTGTCTGCAGGCCACATAGGATCGGTTCAGATTCAGCACACTACAGAGTCATTCTAGGAGCACTCGCTCTGACGTGAAATAGGTAGACTAAATAAACTCTAGTCTAAGTGGGTTCCGAGATTTTTTTCTGTTTTCAAAATCAAAGCAGCAGCTTCTTAAAAGCTGAATGACTCAAAATGAACTCACTAATGAGTTCATTATTTCCTTTATAATGCTTTACGAAGTCAGAGGTAACCTGTGTTTCCCTAAATGTGTTGATATTTGAGCTTATTTTTAGGGGCACTAAATGCATTTCCATCATTTGGTCCTGGCCATGGGCAAATAATAATAACATCATCATCACAATAATAATAATAACCTTTTTTTGAGAGCCAAGTGTGGGCTTGGTCCTGTGCTAAAAATAAACACTTCACAAACACTACCTCAAACAATTCTCATCGGTAGGCTTTTTTTTTCATTTATTCTCACTTCACAGAGTAGGAAACAGGCAGACACATTAAGTGCACTCCCCTCCCCCACAGTTAATTTATAAGGGGTCATGCTGGGATTGGAACCTAAGAAGTCCTGTCTGCACACTAAGCAAGAGCCCTCTGACTTCTGTGATATACAACCTCTCAAATGAGGACTTTTCCACACAAAACCCAGAACAATGATGGCTGAAATTATGAAAACATAACAAGTGACTGGCATGGAGTGACTTTTTGATATCGTTAAAGGTGTAATTATTAATAATATTATCACTATTTACTCACCACAGCTTATTAGAATACCCTCACAGATATCATTTAAGATGGAATCTTTTGGAACTTTCTCTTTAGGCTAAATCTAATATTTTATTTGTGTTTGATTTTCTTTCCTGTTTCTAGAGAAATAATTACACAGACAATGTTATAGCTTTCAAATTATCTTGACCATAAACTTAGAGTATGAAAAACATTTTACACTGTAGTCCATAACTATGTTCCATGTATGCTAGTATTTTTTTATTCTATTTGATTTCATTTTTTAAAGAATGCTAGTCCTGGTCAGCAATCTTGTTTCAAAGTGACAATATAGGTCATATCCTGTGTGTAGACATGTAAATACACATGCATGTGTGCCTATACCTGCACCATGGCTTGCAGCTCTGAATTTAGTAGCTCGGATGGACTTCACATTAAATTTTTCTCATTAGTTCATGTGCCTCAGGGAGATTTAATTTTAAATATTTTGTTTCTGGTCCACAAATTTAATTTGTGAATCATAAAAAAGGTATCTGGCACTTTCTGATAGTTTTCTAAATGAATAAAGACATGGACTGTGCTTTGGTACACTGTGTAAACCACTTGTATATATTCCAGTTTTCCATTCTCCATGCTGTTGCTTAGTATACTAACATCCTTGGGGGTAGATGTGGGGACGAGAGATTATAGGCACATAGGATTAGCAGTTAAGTGGGTAACCAGCCATACTCATCTCAGACCCACAAACAGGCCCCCCTCTGGCACAAAACTCTCTAACCTGTTTCCACCTCCAGATGTATTTCCAGAAACTATAACATTTGGTTAAGCCAACTCTAATTTACAAAGGAAAATCGAACTCTTTCTCAAATGATGGTACTTTATGTTATTATTAATAATGAGAGTCTCAAGATTTGCTGTTCTACACGACATTCCATGGTCTCTCTCAAAAGCCCATTCTAGTGTCTAACAACCCTCAGTATCAGAATTACTTTTCAAACATTTATGGTTGTACTTTTGAGCTGCAGACTGAATAGATGCAAACAAAAGAAATGACTTTTTGGTAATTAGTGGTGCAGTACACAGACATGTTACAAAGACTGTAAAAAAAAATCCTCAAGTGGATTGTCTTTCACTAAATATGAACCACAAGCCCAACTCCTTCAGTAACTCAAGATGCATTAAGATTAACCTCCATTTTCAACCTCCCCAATTGCTCTTGGGGGCTCAATCACATATACAGAACTAGTTACCTGACATAGGAAGATAAATCTGTTACCTGCATGATAGGAGCTGGGGCTGGGAGGTAGCTCATTGACCATTCTAGTTTGTTATAGGGATGTGTTTTGCATTGACTGCTATTTGAATGACTCGTGCTGCTATTCCTGTTTACTTTTACTCATTTTCCATCAATTCTGATATTACTAAAGAATTTTGATATTTTTTCAAAATTGAAATTATAATTATCTTAAGTATATTTCTTTGAGACGATAAATTTGTCCTTCAAAGGAGGGAAGCTGCTGCTGTTGTTACTATTTACCTTTGTGATACTGACCACAGCACCCAGGGACTCTGGGTGCAAGGTCATTTGAATCAGCAATGACCTTGGAAAAGCTACGGGACCTCGCCAAGCTGGTTGCCCTACCTGTAAGATGGAGCTACTACAGCACCTACCTCACAGGATTTCTGAACAATGATGAGACTGTCTTTTATTAAGCACTGAGCTATTTCAATACTTGTCTTTTCAAAAGCAGAGAAACTATGGTGGTCCACATTCCTGGAGCCTGTTCAAAGAGTTTTGTTCAGATTAGCTTCCCCTTATTTAGGCTCCTACAGTCTCAAAGAGTTTTGGAAAAGCTTGGCAAGTTTTAGGTTTTGTAAACAAAGAAGAAAAACTTTAAATTTGCCTAAATTTGCACGTAGGGACGTTGCAAATACAAATTTGTTTCTACTGAAAGACACAGCGAGAAAGAAGCTTTTAGTAGATGCTGGAGGCTGGTTAAAAAGACTAGCTCTGTAGTTTTGTTCAGGAAATACATGAGTCTCACAAAACTATTGGACTGTATCTCAAGGTATTTTTTGTCATTTTTAAGCTGATCCAATAATACTAAAAAATGTAAGACTGTGGAAGTACCTGAGGTTTCATCACTAAAAGCAAATAATTAGGTCCTAAGCAAAAAAACATGCAATCAAATAAAAGTATAAGTTCCATGTTTGAAATGAAAGCATGATGTTATATCTATGAATATAGCAAAGGTCCCACCAATTAGGAGAAAAACAACTCAGTGTCCAGTAAATATGGGAACAAAAAGATGGAAGACAGGAAATATAGCATTTTACAGTACTGAACACGGTAGGTCTATTAGCAGTTTTAGATGTGTGTGTGTATGTATGTGTTTTAATTTTGAAATCTCATCTAAACCAGTATCTCTTTACAGAATAGCTTTACCCTTTCACTAAAACAGACTCTCAGAGGGGTCTTCAAGCATCCATTCCATGCTTTCATCCTCTCTGTAACATTCCTTCTGATTAACCACTCAGGGCTATAAAATTGCCAGCAATAAGAAAACTATCAGAAAAAGCTTATTAAACAATAATGTCCTGGGACCAGATAAACAGACTTCCTAGGAGCAGAGAAAAAAAATGGTTAAGGGCCACATTAATTTTAAGTTTTAATTTCCAAATCTACCTACTCTTTTTTTTGAAAGTTTTCCTTTAAACAATTTCTCATTTGCTTGCTTTGGGGAAATAGTAATAATTTCTAGTTAAGTTTAAAAGAAGAAATTTCCCCTGGTTTATCAGTATGTATATCATGTTTCTATGCTAGCAATTACGTCTTAGAGGTGTCTAGGTTTTATCAAAAGGTCTATGGTATAATAAAATAATGTTTACATATAAGAAGTTAAAATACCAAAAGCACTTGTAGCCCCCTAGCATCCAGAAAAATACTACCAAAGATGATTCTTTCAGCATGAAAGGAGAGAGAGTCCAATCCCAGCTAGATTTCCCATTTAACTGGACTGGTGTCTGTTTATCAGAACTGTCACCTAAATACACAAAACCACACATGGCAATGTGCTCATCAACTATGTAACATTGGTTGAGCATCTATGTATTCTGTGCCAGGTTCTCTACCGGGTGCTGGGTATATGAAGGTTAAAAAAAAATCTCCATTCCAAAATTCAGCGTCTAGGCTGGGCACAGTGGCTCATGCCTGTAATCCTAGTGCTTTAGGAGGCTGAGGTGGGAGAATAGCTTGAGGCCAGGAGTTCTAGAACAGCCTGAGCAAGAGCAAGACTCCACCTCTACAAAAAAATTAGCTGGCGTGGTGGTGTGTGTCTGTAGTCCTAGCTACTTGGGAGGCTCTGGCAGGAAGATCGCTTGAGCTCAGGAGTTGGAGGTTGCAGTGACCTATGATGATGCCACTGCACTCTAGCCTGGGCAACAGAGTGAGATTCTGTCTCAAAAAAAAAAAATTCAGCATCTAGTGGGATAGACAGATTGTAAACTGATAAACCAAATGAAACATGGCTTAGTGCTATTGTCAAAATCTAATCCCTGTCCATGGAGGGAGCAGCTGACTCTACATGGGAAGATTAGGAAGAGCTCACCCAAGTGGGACAGGGGAACAAGGTCTTAAGGTGTGAGATGTCTTCCAGGTGAAGGAGAGAGGGAGGGACATTCTTGGCAAGGAAGATCCTAGAAAACGAACAATGGAGAGGCTGGAAGTAAATAGGAAAAAGTAGTGAGAAATGGAATTATCCCTATGGATTTGGCAATTAAAAATATTAATAAAAGACAGAATACACTGGGTTGAGACATGAGCAATAGTTTAAGATGTGAGGCAGAAAGTGTAGGCTTCTCTTAAGAAATATCGTGTGGAAGGAAAGTGGAGAACCCAGAAATAGCTTAAAAGAGAGTTTGCAGGGATCGGGGACTGGGGCTGGGGCTAAGGCTGGAATCTGGACTCTTCCCTAGGGAGAAGCAGGAGGACCCGGGGACCAGCGGCGGGGGGGGGGGGGAGTGATTCTCCCCCGGGGTTGTGGCCCCAGCAGAATGCGTTTCTAGGATTCACACTGAGACATGCATGCAATAAATGAGAACCCACAGTGGCTCAATTATTACTGAAAAATTTCTGCCTGAACAAATATTAAATGTAAAGAATACTTGCATTTTACAGCATTTTAAACTACTTAACCTTCATAGCCTACCACACTTTTATCACATAAATGTTTTCTAACCAAAGTTGAAGATGAAAATGCATTTTACAGCGTTTTAAATTACTTAACCTTCATAGCCTACCACACTTTAATCACATAAATGTTTTCTAACCAAAGTTAAAGATGAAAAGGAATTTTCAATAGCTACAGCTCCGACACTTCTCTGTAAAACAGAGCACGTCTTACACTGCCCACGTGTGCAGTAACAGCTGGAGCTGATGGAGTAGAGAGGAAGAGTCTGGAGCCGCAGTGGGGCACCTCCGGGCCCACACTGCAGGCAGGCTCCCCCTGCACAGGTCCTGGGGAGGAGGCAGGGATGGAGCTCCAGCTTCTGACTTAGCTCTGACTCACAGCATGGACTCTCACCGGCCCTTGGGTTTTTTTTTTTTTTTTTTTTTGAGACAGAGTCTCACTCTTTTGCCCTGGCTAGAGTGAGTGCCATGGTGTCAGCCTAGCTCACAGCAACCTCAAACTCCTGGGCTCAAGCAATCCTTCTGCCTCAGCCTCCCGAGTAGCTGGGACTACAGGTATGCACCACCATGGCCGGCTAATTTTTTCTATATATTTTTTAGTTGTCCAATTAATTTCTTTGTATTTTTTTAGTAGAGACAGGGTCTCGCTCTTGCTCAGGCTGCTTTCGAACTCCTGAGCTCAAACAATCCACCCGCCTCGGCCTCCTAGAGTGCTAGGATTATAGGCGTGAGCCACCGTGCCCAGCCGGCCCTTGGGTTTTGTTTTTAAAGTTGGGGACTCTCAAGAGGTTTGGTTTGGCTTTTAGTTAAATTTGCTTTTCATATCTATTCAGCAGTATGGGAAACAGCCTAGAAACGCATCTAAAAATGAAATTTCATTTACTTGAGTAATTTTTAAAGGAGAGAAGACCCACATTTTTCAGACTGAAGGGAGAAAGCGGGTTTGGATAATTCTGGGGGGAGGATGGCCCTCTGACCAGGGAACTGGACTAGGCGGGAGGGTGGGAAACCCTGGTGCAGAGAATGAATGGCCAGTTGCTGGGTGCTCTTGTCTCCTAGGCCTGTGTGGCCCACGAATGCACACTCCCTGGCTACCTGGCCTCTGAAAAGGCGAAGTCGTCTCTTCCCACATACCACCTCAAGTCTCCGCCCTCCCACTTTTCCCCTCGGCTCCCAGAGGGGCCCAGCCCAGGACTGGCTATAAACACTGCAAGAAAGCACTCTGCAGGCACACCCAAAGCCAGTTTCCTCTAAAAAAAAACTCAAAGCAAAAAATATTATTTAATTTTAATTAAAATTCCTATTTGAAAGTGGAGTATGACTCCAGATTGAAAAGAGCTTCTAGGCCAGAACAGAGCAGCCAAGCTGAATAATTCACTGTGGTCAGCTAAACTCTGTGTTTCAGAGTCGTTGGAAAGGCTTCCTTCGACCTGCGCAAAGAGAACTGTGGAGAATCAAACTTGAAGAGGTGTTTTGATTTCATTGAAACCTACGTATTCACAGAAAGCTTTACCTTAATATAAAACTATTATCAACAGAGCACAATTTAAAAATCAGCTCTTAAGAAATACATTTATATTCGGGCACAGATGAAAATCCTATAATCACATGCTAATAACTGAAAATGTACTATAATTGCCTGCTAATCACTATGGAAAACTACGGGATTAATATTAACAATATAACGAATATATCCTGATACAGGAAAGATTATTGTGAGCCACAATTTAAGACAGAGATTGAATAAGGGGGTAGAGTTGGTTTCACAATTAACTACAACCTTTATCAATAACGGCTACCCTGGATGTGTCTGTAGAGCAATTACGCTCATTCAGACGCGCTTGTGGAATCCGGCTCACCGCATCGGAACCCATACCACCCACTCTGAAAGCACAAAACCTGTGGTGTGCATTGTTTTGGGACATCTGCACCACAAAGTAGTAAAGGAATTCTTAATTCTGTTCAGTGGAGAGAAATTATATGTAAATGTGCTACAAATTAACTGTTGTAGCTTCTGGCTTTTAATTCTATTTGAAGTGAATATTAGTTGTTGAATGTCTCCTAATTTTCCTTCTTCACTGAAAGGTAACAAACAGAAAAACATGCCTTCCAGAGAGAGTGGCTTTGGAATTATCCACTGTAAGAGAAGGCTTGATTAACATCTAGCTCAGTTCATTTTTTAATTTGTGATTCATTTCAAATATTTTTAAAATGGCTCACACAACTGTGCAAAACTGGGTAACTGCACTGTGCGAGGAGGTCCCAGGGAATCCCCTCCCTGCTCAATGTGTAGATGGGTTCTTCAAAATCAACCACCCCTCGCTCAACTCACTACCTGGCCAACCTCTGCTTTTTCAGCACTGGCCCCACGGCTGCTCCGTCCCAAGTCTCGCAGGGCAGGGCATCCACCCGGCTAGCAAAGCTGCACTTTCCTTTCATGATCCTTTTCTTCCCCCACAGCCAGTCGGTCATCAAGGCTCTGTCAGGCCTGCAGTTTGTCTCCCATTCCTGGTCAGCCTTGTATTTCCCTTGGCAACGCGTACCTCTCAGTGCTTGTCTGTCACCCGCTGGTCCCCATCGCCAGTCTCTTCCCCACTGCCCCTCATCCCCCAGGAAGCCCAGAATTACTTCTCTGAAATACAGATATCAACCCACTACAATCCTGCCATCAATCCTCGACGGTTATCCAAAGCCTCCGAAATCAAGTGCTGTGACTCATTAAAGAGAAATTTCATTTCATCACAGGATTCTATTTGCCTGTTACTTCTGCACGTTCTCCACTGTCTGTCCTTATCAGAGTTCTAGGAGGATTAACGTGCAAATTTAACTCAGGATGCCACTTGGATGAATGGCAATATGTCAGTCAATTGCTATTATCCCTCTCCTACGTATCCCTGGATCTCTAAAATCCACTTTGTTCAACCATAAAAAAATACGAATTCTCTAAAAACATGGTATGCAATATAAAAACGTATAAACACCCCCCCAAACACACACACACACACACGCTTGACTGTCTCCCCAGTAAAACTGCAAACAAGACTTTGTGGAACCAAGATAGCGTTAAAGCAGAAGAGGATGAGAATCTCAACATCTGGCTTGGTGACTGATGTTCCTCTGCAAGGACTATGGGATGGTTGTTTGCAGAGGAACTGAAATAGCATTTCCACAACATTCTACCTGCAGCTCTGAGGTTTGGCACCAGGACTCAGGTGGCAAGAATGAGTGGAGCCTGGAGCCTGTTGGGTCTGTGGACCTCTCTGCTCCCTCCCAGGTTCAGCCGACCTCCACTGGGGATCCAGAGCTTCAGCCTGCACCACATGGAAACAGCCTAACCAGAGCTGCTTTTAGAGCTTGAGACCAGCAAATTCCATCTACACTTCATATCCCTGTGGATTCTCCTTAAAGAAAGCAAGCCTTTCCACAGCCCCGTTTACTTGGGACTTCCTTCTTTCATTTGAATAGATTAACACTCTCACTAGCATCTGTGAGGTTACTCACCCTCCTGCCTTTGCTGATAGTCCTTTCAGACTTTATAAAATAATGTGCAGTCTCATTTCTATTTTTTTTTTGTCTTTATTACCGTACCTCTGCATGTGCTATTTCCATGGCTTGCAGCATCTTTTCCTACTTTTCTGACCTCATATGCCCTTGTTATCCTTTCAGACAGGTCTCAGAAACATCTTCTCTGGGGAACGCTCCTCTGTGCTGCCACTTACCATGTGATGTCTTAGCTGTTCATCTTCTTGCCCCTGGACTCAAGCAGTTTGAAGTCAGGACTCTGCCTTAATTACATTGAATTGTCAGTGCCTAATAAAGGGTCTGACACATAGCAGGTGCTCAATAAATAAATATGGAATGACTATGCTTTTACTCAAACTGGTGCTAACTAATAGGAGACCACAGTAACTCCACATCTCTTTATAAAGGAGCTTTCACACGCAGAGACAATGAAACTACAAACATCATTTAAGTAGCTATTCCACATAGGAGATCTAACTGACATAGGAATGCTCCTTGGACTGTAGAATGTAAACTTATTTATAACCTTGAATAATTGTTGTTATTCAAGGAGCTACAAGAAAGAACTTGTGAGCCTTGGAGAAATTTGCTTGATTGTTTTGAAAAGCACTTGGGCCTGGGTTTGTTTGGTTTACTTTTATCAAGTTAGAGCTAACTGCTAATGTTTTCTTCCCCTGCGTCCAACTCCTGCCAAACAGTTTATGACCTAATGCACAAGAACCGCATATCTAAACTGGCGTTCACAAATGTCAGAGCTGGCAGCAGCCAAGAGTCCCACCACCCAGACTGCGAAATGTCCTCCATGTCTGGAGAAGGAGGCGCGTACTGAAGGATCAGTCACTCTCCGTGGAATCGGCATCTGGTGCGAGCCCAGAACCAGCTAGGGGTGGGATACAAAAGTGACATACAATGGAGAGAGGGCATCAGATTAAAAGGAGGGGGGTGCAAATTCTGGCATTCTAGGGTTTCCATCCCACCTACACCACCTACCAGGTGTGTGACCTTGGGTAAAATTCTTACCCCTCACCATCTCAGCTTTTAAACAATAAAACGGGTTGTTTGAGGATGAAAGACAAAATGTCTGATGTAGCTAAAGAGCCTGGGAGGTAGGAGGCAACAGGCACGTGGCAGCTGTTGTTGAGATACCCTTCACTCCTTCAAGAGGCCTACCTTCTGCCAGATTAACGGCAGCTTCTCGCACACGTCCACTCGCTCATTCATTCGCTCACGAGATACGTACTGACCACTACGTCTCAGGCCCTGTGCTAAGCACGAGGGCTAAAGCAGGGAACAAAAGGGACACGTGTCTGCTCTTGCGCTCACCTTCTAGGAGGGGGAAGCAATAAGAAACAGAAACATAAATAAATAACATGTTGGGTGGTGAGGAATGCTCTGAAGTAAAATAAAGGGAAAAGAGAGAGAGTGATAAGGGTGTGCTATTCAGGTAAGGTGACAGGGATGGTCTCTCTGGTGAGGCTGTGAAGAAGTGAGGGAGCGAGCGGTGTGAGCACCATCCAAACAGCATCCCCGACCGAGGGGTAGCCACGCGGGGACAGCCTCCTGGGGGGCCTGCAGAGCCAAGGCTCCAAGCCCTCCGAGGAGCGGCCTCCTTCCCTTTGCCCCGGCTTTAGGATCCCACTCTTCTTCTCGTGGACCCACAGACACAATCCCGCTGGGGACACTGAGGGCCTTTGCCCCAGGCAGCCAGCGCAACGGCCAGCACACTGAGGAGCTGCGCAGAGGATTAGGTGTAGGAGATGAGGGGCGGCCTCCAAGAACCACTGACGCCCTAGTCCAGTGAGATGAGCGTATGTGAGGAAAGACGCCACAATGTTTGCCAGGCATTGCTATTGCAGGATGATGCAGGAGATGATGCACATCTCTAAGTGTGAGTGCTGAGGGGATGCTGGGCAGCAGAAAGACACAACGGGAGGCGAGAGCCCCATGGGTGAGGGCTCGGAGTGCAGGTAGAGAGGCCCAGGCACCTCCAAAATAGTGAGATGGAAAAATTACACATGCCCATACACACAAAACCGTGTTGTGCACAATTTGGAATTTGAAAGCCCATCATGCACAGACTCCAACAGCCACCAGTTAAGAACACTTTTATCTAAAAGGACCTCATCTTGGTCTCTAACTCTAGCTTTAGGGTCACTATTTGGATGGCTCAGCTGAACTTGGGGAATATAGATGTTGGCGCAGATTCGGAAATTGCAACTTTTAAGCCCTGCCTTTAACCTCCAGCTTCATGGAGGTTTTGAAAAAAGAAATGCATTAAATAATTTGGGGATATTACTTTTCTTGGCTAGGCCATTAGAAGGTTCTCAATCCAAATTGGCAAATGCATAGCACGTGTGCCATCTGCCTTCCTTCACCCTCAGCAGGCACTGATAACCCTTGCAATACTCCTGGTGGACCCAAGTGGTGGCCTCAGAAACATCCTCAACGCCACACTCCAGAGTCACTGCAGATGGTGGCACGTGACACACAGCACCAGCTCTTCTTTATATTGGAAGTGGTGTTTACAACCCACTGGTAGAGGAACACATAGTCTGATTTTTTTTTTATCTAGCAAAAGAATGAATTATATGGGATTTTTGCATATTTCCTCACTCTGTGAGTGGTTGTCAGGTTGAGGTTAGGAATAGAGTCTGTGCTCAGAAAATACACGTTCCATTTGACGCTAAGGAGCTGATTTATGCCTTGGTCTTGGGTTGAAAGCACATAGCCCAACTACCCCTGAAGCTATTTAGCAAAAGTCACAAACCTCAAAGATAAAGCACGTGTATGTCTATGTACGTGCATGTGTGTGTGTGCTTACACTTGTGTATAGGGAGAAAAGTCTGAAAGCAGGCAGGAGGTATTAAAGAAAGATAAGATTTGAAGTCTTACAAAATCTGAAAAATCACTCTGGTCTCAGAAGAGTAAACCCTGTAACAATGTCAGAGTAGAATCAACAAGAGTGCCAGTAAAATGTTCTTATTATTTGCCTTATTTGGATCTAGTCCATATTTCTATTTAATTGCCTCTCTCATTTTCTTGGGTAATAATTATAAGGCTAACTTTTCAAGTAAAGTAAAATTGTTCCTCTGCTCTATGCAGATTTGTTGCAAAGCAAGTTAAGGCAAGTATTCCCAACCCCCTTTGTCCTACGGAGGTCGCTAGGACCCAGCCGGTCTGGGAGTTCACATATCATCCCAGGTTGGGAAGACTGTTCCTATCCCAGCTCTTGCACTAATTATCTGGGACAAGTCACTGATAGGGTGGGACGTGAGCCTTTTCAGGCTTCATTTTCCTTGTTTATTAGATAAATATGTTTGACTGGTTAACAGAATGGATGTGAGTCTGTGATGGGGACTGGGGAGTGGCTTAACCATTTTGCAGGACAAACCAGTAACTATTAATAGTTTAAATACATTCTATGATGCGTCTGTAATCTCAATTTAGGCAGCAAATGCTCTGCCATTGGCCGAGGAGCCCTAGCAAGAGTGAAATGGAAAGTTTGAAAAACCCTCATTGCAGGTGTAGCAGATTGAAGCACACATCCTTTGGATGGCTCAGTAATACCTTATTATATGCAATGTGATAGAAACCTTCACTTTGCCTGCACTCACTGGGACTGCTGCCTCTTGGTGTGTAAACTGGTAGCAGTCTATGTATGAGAAATGACTTATTTCTTAAAGAAATAGCATGTAGATAAAGTGGTAAAATTACTTAGAAACACACACGACATTGTGTTCGAAAGTAACTTTTGGAAACATTTTTTTTTGAAATAGAGTCTCACTCTGTCACCACCTGGGGTAGAGTGCAGTGGCATCATCATAGTTCACTGAAACCTCAACTCATTGGCTCAAGTGATCCTCCTACCTCAGCCTCCCAAATAGCTGGGACTACAGGCGTGTGCCACCATGCCTGGCTAATTTTTTCTATTTTTGGTAGAGAGAGAGTCTCACTCTTGCTCAGGCTGGTCTCAAACTCCTGACCTTAAGCAATCCTCCTGCCTCATCCTCCCAGAATGCTAGGATTACAGGTGGGAGCCACTGCACCCACACAACTTTTGGAAACTTTAAGATCCGTTCCCTGATTTCCCTTACTTTGCTCTGTATCTGAGAGGTTGATTCCTGCACACTTCATTTCCTGGAGTCACGTACCTGCTGGCTTCAGGTTAAATTCTGCCAGTGGGAAGCAATGGCAGGAGATCCAGAGGTAGGGAGAAGCCAGGACATTTCTCCTCCTTTCTCTCAGCATGGAGACTGCCTCTGTGGATCTGCCTCCCACTGGGAAGCTGCTCCCTCTGTGGTCCCAGCTCCTGCTGGGTGGCTCCTCTATCCCACCACCCACCTCCTCTTCCCGTTGATTCTCCAGCCCTGCAGGTACAAGCTGGATTGCCTCACTGTGCCTTCAACCTTTCCAACCTTGGCAATGAATTCCCTCCACTGAACTACTAGGTGTGGGCTCTGCCTTCCCAACCAGACCTTGGGTGATACGCTATCCAGGGGGCTACTGGTCTCTAGAGAACACACCGTGGTCAGGAACGTACAGACTCCTAGAAATGAATGTGGCAGACTCATTCCTTCAGACTTGCAGGGAAGGTCTGTCTGATGGTCCATTCCCCTGACCACCCAGTACTCCTTGCACTAGGCATGTGTTGGAGTGGAAGGAACACTGGATGGACAACGAGAGAACTAGAAACTCACTGTGTAGTCATGTGACCTTTGTCAAGTGTCTCAGAGCCACAAAAATTCGGGTTAATTCATGGTGCAGAGGTAAGAGTTCATCTGGCCTACTGACTGCCTATTTGGCTCAAAGAGGGAGAGCATGGAAACATGTTTTGGAAACCGAAATGGTCATTGAAAATCTCAACGTATGACTATAACTATATGGGACACAGTTGACGTTCATGGAACAGAAAATGTTTTGCTCTTGGCTTAGCCCAATTTTCTTTTCTCAACCTGATGTGTACTAAATGTCCTAACACAGGAAAACTGCATCAGTCAGTTCCTGGCACGTCAGGAGAGCCGTGTGTCTCCTGCCTGTGATTACCGCCCGGGGCTCCCTTTGGCATGGAGACAAAATGTCAGCTTATCAAGGACTGTGCAAGGAGGCCAAGGTCAACTTACCAATGTCAAGGACCCTCTGCTTCGCCGTATGCTGCCGAGAGTGCCAGTACTTCCAGTATTTAAGCTGCTCGTCTCGGTTTTTGTCTTCACTGAAGACCACCATCACCACGCTCTGCAGAGAGGAGAATCGTGCAGCTTACTTTCTGTTCAGGGGCTCTGCTGCCTCAGGCTCCAGTTCTGGGAGTTCTACAGACGGGTCTTTCTGTTATGTTGCTTTTCTGGCTTTAGAAAAGCCCAGACAAGCTCTCTTGTACGGTCTGTTTTGTTTTAAAATGGACGTACTCAAAAAAGTGATTAGGGGCCGGACGTAGTGGCTCACGTCTGTAATCTTAGCACTCAGGGAGGCCGAGGTAGGAGGATCACTTGAGGTCAGGTGTTTGAGAGCAGCCTGAGCTAGAGACCCCATCTCTACTAAAAATAGAAAGAAATTAGCTGGGCAATTAAAAATCGTAAAAATTAGCCGGATATGATGGAGTGTGCTTGTAGTCCCAGCTATTTGGGAGGCTGAGGCAGGAGGATTATTTGGGCCCAGGAGTTTGAAGTTGCTGTGAGCTAGGCTGATGCCACGGCACGCTAGCCTGGGCAACAGAGCAAGACTCTGTCTCAGAAAAAAAAAAAATTAGAAAACCAGAACAGCACAGAAAAAAAAATCCTGTATCAGTTTTACCAGGAGGTCATGAACAAGCAGATTAACCAATTACCAGAAAATTTTTTATTTTTTGAGGTCAGCGGGAACACCAAAAAAATTCTTTTTCTCATATTGAAAACAAGTACACTTTTGAAATTTCATATCCTTAAACATAGAATTTGGCACTATTGGCAAATATGGCAGAATTTGGCAAATATTCATTTCTGGCCTAATTAAGTGCCTCAGGTTAGAATATTGGAAATAATGAGAGAAATATTAGGAAAAGGAGGGAAATGCTAAATGACAAATTCATACTGATGAACATAGATCTAAATTAAAGATATTTCATGCACCAAAAAATTACAAGGACAAATATGATATCTATTTAAATATAATGTGGATGTACTGTAAAAAGGAGCTTGGGAACCTAATTATATCTTGCAGAAATGAGAATCCCAAATCCTTTTCAGTTCTAAATTACAAACAGCCTCATTAAACTAAATACATAGGCTGGGCTAGGTGGCTCATGCCTGTAATCCCAGCACTTTGGGAGGCCAAGGCAGAAAATTGCTTGAGGCCGGGAGTCTGAGAACAGCCTGGGAAACATAAGGAGGCTCCCATCTCTACGAAAGATAAGAAAAGTTAGCTAGGCATGGTGGTGCACCTACAGTCCCAGCTACTCGGGAGGCTGAGGTGGGAGGATCATCTAAGCCCAGGAGTTCAGGCTGCAGTGAGCTCTGATCATGCCACTGCACTCTAGCCTGGGTGGGAGAGTGAGACGCTGTCTTAACAAAAAAAAGAAATCCCAAACTAAATACTCATTAATTCACTGCCATTTATGAAATAGAGACAGTACCAAAAACATCTCCCCTCCCTGCAAAATAACCTTTAATTACAGTATTGGGAATACTCCTCCTCTTACCCCATATCCAAAATACTTCTTAAACACTTTCCTACGATTCCAGGAGAATATTTCATGGACTCTCATTCCTTAAGAACTTCTCCTTTGTAGCAATTTACACACTTGCGGTCATTCACTCATTTACAATTATTCAGCCGATGGCAATGTCTTCCCATTAACTTCAGACTCAACAAGGACAGTATCAGTGCCTGCACCTCACCTTGGTGCCTGACAGATAAGACAGCAAATACACGCTGCTGGCTGACTGTTAATTCAAGCCCTGGCTCATTCCTAGCGTACGTGCAAACATTTTTTAAACAAGAAAGCAGATGTTTATTAGAAAAACTAGTTTAGAAATATGTATCCATATTATTCAAAGTCACAGCAGCATAATG
This sequence comes from Avahi laniger, assembly GCA_963575035.1. Classification (NCBI taxonomy): domain Eukaryota; kingdom Metazoa; phylum Chordata; class Mammalia; order Primates; family Indriidae; genus Avahi; species Avahi laniger. The sequence goes on along the minus strand of CAUYSK010034959.1, from coordinate 20,895 downwards.
TTCAAAAGCATGGACAAGTGACAGGGACCATCCACTGTGCTGGGGCAGCCATGAGCTCAGCCAGCTCTTCATTCTTCCTTCCCTCTGGGCTTCCTCAAACTTTTCCGTTTATATGTAGGAGTTTACCATGTGGCTTCCTGATGTTTATTTCTATCCCCAAATAAAAATAACATTTAAAATGAGTATTTTTTTCTAGCAGCTGACTAAATTAGCATAAATAATGACATATTCTTGGTATGGAAATTTATTTCTTCAGTGATAAAGAAAAAAGTAACGTGAAGCTGTTATTACCACGCCTTACATGCTTCAACTTGGAATTAACACTGTTCTCAGAAATAAATGCTGGTAAGTTACAGAGGCATCCCTCTTTCCTCCAGACGGCTTGCCAACCCAGAGCCCAGAAGAAAGATCCACTCTGAAAGGCGTCAAACTTAGTCTCCAAGGGCGTTAGGTTAAAGGCCTTAAGAGAAGGGGGACTCCTCACTTTAGCCAAAATGGAACATAAGGAAATAAAATCTTTACATTAACTTATTTCCATGATTCCAACGAAGTGGATTCCTGGAAAAGTTCCTGCACTCCGAACTGTTGTCATGACCGTAGAATACTAACCATTCATCATTTTTCAGGGTGATGGTAATGGTGTTGTTAAAAGGGTATAGATGAGTTATACTCTTTACTTGGAATCTACAAGACTTTTTTTTTTAAAGCAAATTTATTCAGTGTCTTCTTACCATACATCCACATATGAGGGGTAGGGTGTAATTCTGGGATATAGATCTAGAGGGGGGGCCTTGTACCTGACACCTGCCTGTCAGTGGTCAGGGTGCAAGTCTAGGACACATTCAGAGAGGGACCCCAGGCTAACGTCTCTCTGCCTTTCCACCCTCCGTGCTGCTCAACACAGCACAGCATTATGGTTTAAGAGAGTTGGGTTCAGGATCTGACGGTCTGGGATATATCCTGGTTCCCTTACATTTTAGCTATGTAAACTTGGCCAGTTACTAGCCTCTAAAAGCTCAACTTTCCTTCTCTGTAATATTATTTTTTTTAAAATAGTGCCTTTTTCATAGGGCTGTTGTTAGTTTCAATGGTTACTAGATGAATAATGTCTACCATAGTGCCAGCCACACAGGAGACACTCAGTAAGTATTAGCTGTTATTTTGCGACTCCTATTGTTGTTGTTATGGCATATTCTTCACCACAATCCTGACCACAGTGTTGGGACACACTAACTTTCTTGGTGAGCACACAGCACACTGGGACCTTCCTCCCGGCAGTGGGCTCAGCCCCACCTGTGCTGGGGTGCCCTAGGGCTGTCCGAGCTCTATGCACCCCACGGTGCTTCTCTCTTAGTGTCCTGAAGCCTGAAGAGCTTCGGAGGAGAAAGCTGTGGCTAAAATAAGGTGGGCTGGGCACCATGGATGCAGCAGCATAAATCATTTTACGACAGACCGGGAAAATCCTTCAGGCTCTTTTCAGAGCTCTGCTGTAATTTTCCTTTGCAGTAGACAGGGATTACCAGCTCCCTCCCTCCTTGGCAATATCGAGAATGCCAGAAGCTGGCAAGCTCCCAGAGCGGTGAACTAGGGCTCCAATTTTACTTCCCACAAATGGAACTAATATTCATGGATCTGAAAATTCTTCCAACTCACTCCTGGTGCGGATCAGGCCTCATCCCTTGAACCCTGAGAAAGCACCGGGCTGCAAAAGACTTTTAAACCAAGTTACAAAGGGCCCAGGGATTCAGAATGAATTGCATTTTCCTTCCAGAATAGAACAACAACTTTCTCACCCACAGATATGTTCTGACTTACAGCTACTTACTTGAAAAATTAAGATCAATTGATTAAAAACAACAGCTAAGTGGCATATAGGCAGTGAATGAAGCAGGGAAAATTCCTTGGATACAGTCAGAAAGCATGATCTAACCATGTCCCTCCCCTGGGGTTTATTGGTTACTGATTAAAATGATAAACTACAAGCCAATAAGTTCTCTTGCCCCAACATTTGTTCTAGAATTATTTATTTTGGAATTTTGTGCCATGTCGTACCACATGGTGGTGAGGTAGCAATTCCACTCATCTCACTCTCTGTACTGCATTTAAGAAACGAGGCCCGTACCCTGACTTTGCTGATGGGGTGTCGGAAGCATTTGTTGTCGCCAGTCTCGCTGAGCGTTATAGCATAGAACTGTCCTTTGTTGAGGTAGGTCATGGGGCCCTCTCCCTGCTTCTGACGGAGAGATTTGGTGGCTTCCAGGGTGTACTGAAACGTGCCACTGTGAACAGAAAACAAACAGTGCATCAGATTTGCTCACTTGGACATTTCTGCCTTCCTGACCAATTTCATCATAGCATTTTGTAGGAATATTAACCAATATTTACTCTATTTTAGAGACAAAACACAGCATATGGCAAAAGACATGAGACCAGACCAAAGGTCATTGTTAGTACAATATATACAACATTTCTAATGGTGGCCCATAAACCAGATGGTTTAGAAAGGGAGAAAGTCCATGATGTGCCTTGCCAATTGTGTAAGTTTGTGCCAGGAAAAGCCCTGGTAGATCTTAGCTGGCAATTAGGGAGTGCCTGAAGCTTAAGAATTGATGGAATTTGCCACTTTTATGCTAATAACATACCGAACGTATGAATGTTTTTGTTCAATTCCTGTATCCACCTAAGCTTCTTTTTGTCTAACCAAGAGGTTGCAAATAGCTAAATTCCACTTTAAAACATTTCAAAATGTGAAAATCCAACTCAAACATACACTATTGAGACTTGTTCCTAGGCAGATAATTTTTTTTTTTTTTGTCTTTTGTTTCTTGCTTTTAAACTTGCAAAACAATTCATGACAGGGTTGCTCTAAATCAGGGGTTTGCAAATGATGGTCCATGGGCCAAATCCAACTCATTGCCTGTTTTTGTAAATAAAGTTTTATTGGAACACAGCCACACTCATTTGTTTATGTATTATCTATGACTGCTTTCACACTACAAATGCAGGGTTAAGTAGTTGGGATAGAGACTATAGTCTACTAAATCTAAAATATTTACTACCTAGCTCATTATAGAAAAAGTTTGTAGATCCCTAATCTAAAGAGTTTCCTAATATTTTAAAATACTGCTTAATTTTCAAAACAAAAACACTAATTTTCTACAACTTTGAAGAACACGTTCATTTCAACTGAAATGAACACAATAGGTATGAACCACAATCTTCTTTGTTTAACATGTTCTTTCAGAAATATTTATTTCTGCTGCACTGCAGGATGACACACAGTGACAATCCAATAACAAACATTTTGTGTATGTTCTGAATCATCAGAATCTCACCAATGGGTCTAATTTTTTTTAGCTCTTTCATTTCATAGTCTTTGGAAGCCTGGGTGCAAAGACAACTCAAACTTTGTCTCTTAAAATGGCCTCCTTACAGGATTATGTGGGACTCCTGCTTTCTACATTATTTCTATAATGTTTTATTTATTTTTTAACTTTTATAATGAGAAAATACTTTGAAGGGCAAAATAATATTCTTCTTATATGATAAAAATCTCAAGTGAATTAATAAAATATGGTATATGTATACCGTGGAGTACTACTCAGCCATAAAAAAATGAATTAACACCTTTTGCAACAGTCTATATGGAATCAGAGACCATTCTCCTCCTAAGTGAAGTATTGCAAGAATGGAAAAACAAACACCACGTGTACTCTCACTATTAAACTGGAACTAACTGATCAGCACTCGTGCACAGATGGAAGTAAAACTCAGCAGAAATCATGCAGGTGAGAGGAGGGAGGAGGGGATGGGTGGACTCATACCTAGCAGGTACAATGTACACTATCTGAGTGATGGGCACACTTACAACTTTGACTCAAGCGGTACAAAAGCAATTCACGTAACCAAAACAGTTGTACCCCCATAATATTCTGGAAAAAAAAATCTCAGGCTTAAGCTAATAAACTAAGCAAATTCCAGAATATGTGTCTTGGAATAAGGTGGGAAATAAATCATTCTAGATGGAACTGATTGCATTGTCATTTTGCCTGAAAAAGCCATTTCAATATACTATCATTGAATCATAACATTTTAGACCTGGACAGGATATTAGGAATCACCTAAGCCAGTAGTTTGCACCTTGTCCAGGGCACAGACTGCTTTAAAAACATGAAGAAAGCTGTGAACCCTCTTCCTAGAAAAAGGCACATATGAACATAAATGATTTTTTATATAATTTCAGGGATTAATGTCCCCCAAGCCTGTCCATAACACAGGGCATGTACCCAGGACTGAGTCCATCTTCCTCGCTTCACAGCTGAGGAGAGGCGGAGAGATGTGCTCACCCTGCAGGACGATGGCGGCAGCAGAAAGAGAAGCCAGGTCCAGTGACTCTTTCCACTGGCCCGAAGGCTGATCACATGGTGCTCTGAATTTACAGCACGCAATATATGCATTTCCACAATTTAGAAGGGATTTGGAATTCTGTCTTTGCCATCTCCCACTACCTTCTCTGCCTCCCAGAACACACCAAATTCTAATTAGGATGATCAGGGGAGGATGACTGGGGAGCCTGAGACTGGAGAAAGACCTTGAAGGATCCAGACGACTCTAAGTGGAAACGGAGAGAATGGAAAAGAGCCACACACGTAAAAGCAAAAGAGTAGGAAACAAGGAGGGATGTGGGGTTTTAAGTAAAAAGGGACCAGAACATAGAGGGCCCCGACCATCTTTTAAGGAATTTGCATTTAATTCTGTCTGAAATGGTGAAATCACTGGTGAGTTTTGTAAAGGGAGAGATACATTTCTTTCTTGTCATTCTCTCTTATTTTTAGGCATGATCACAACCAAGGTCTTTAAAAATTACCCTTTGCCTAAAATGTTCTTAATTCTCCTTGTTTTCTTAGAAAACATCTGCTGTTAATCCTTCATGATCCAGCTCAAATGCCACTTCCTGGGAAGATCTGCCTTCTGTCCTCCCACACCCCCAAAACTACGCCCCACTCAGGCCCATAGGTCCGCTCAGTTCTCTTTTGTCTCTCTGTAGCAGGACTCATCATTTAGCAAACGTAGTTTGTCTGTCATCACATATGTCTCCTCCAGCAGTCTCTGGACCTCCTGTAAGGACAGACTATATCTTATCTCCAATCCTACTTGCACTGCTGGCACATGGAAGGCACCTGAGTGCATGACAGCTGGTAGCTAGCTGTGTGCAAAGTAGAACAGAAGAGAAAAGGAAGTGTTGGCAAGGAGATCAGTTGTATCGCAATAGTTGAAGAGAAAGTTGAAAAGAGTAAGTTGAAAGGGAGAAGACAGGTAGAACAGACAATTCAGCACTTGGAAAGTGCTAGAAAAGTACAACAGGAAGAAGGCAGACCCTTATACCTCGAGCTGGGGTGGCTCGGAGGGTGGGTACATCCTTAGCCACAATAGGAAACTAAAGCAGAAGAACAGATGTGAAATAAGTAGAGGAGGAGGGAAAGAAGAGGAAAAGAAAAATAAAGAGTTCCATTTTATACCTGCTGGGTTGGAGGCACCTGAGTTTGAGGTTCAGAGGAACACCTAAGAAGGAATGTCTAGCCAATAGAAGGAAGCGGAAAAGGTATAGGCCCCAGAAAGTTGGTCAAGACTGGAAACAATGATGTAGAAGGCATTTGTACAGAGGAAAGAATCGAAGACAAAGGAAATCAGATCGTTCTGTAAAAATATGCAAGAAAAAAAGGTTTAAAAGTATAACTTGGAGGTACACTTAAAGGGTTGCCAGTTAATCAGTTTCTAGGGATGCATCTCCTGGTCACTTACCTTGATGTCTGGTCATACATGTACTCCTCAGCCCCAACTGAAGCACTCCGAAATTTCTGCAAAATAAAAAAAGTCATCAAAATTAAAACAAATAGGCAAGTCATCATGTAATAATAATAATAATAAGTGTATTCCAACTATTTACTCATTAGAAAGGAAAATTATATATTTTTGGAATTATGTTTTCACTACAATGAAAATAGTTGCCATTTCTTCACAGAACTCACGTATCACCTGTTCACCGAGAGCAACACTCAACAGTCGTGCTTGGTACGTTATTCACACATGCACAGGTGTTCCTAAAGTGTTTGAGGTATAGAAACTATTTCCTCAAACACATAAAACCTCTCTTCCATTTTCTATTGTTGCCAACATTTATTTTAAATGCCACAAATTCTGAGTTAATGGAACACTAATTACACAGAGGCCACGTACCAAAAAGCAACATGGTAGAATGGTTAAGAGCATAGTTTCTCGAGTAAGACTGTCTAAGGTCGAGTTCTACCTCTCTTACCTGCTACCTGCATAAAATGAGGCAAATACTATATTTTCTCCATCTGTAAAATGTCTACTCATAGTAATTAGAAGAATTAAACGGACTAATAAAGTACTAAGAATAGTGCATGGTACATAGCACTATATACATGCATAAATACTATTATAAAGTAATAATTTGACCATATTCAGTGTCCTTCTCTAAGGATCTTCATTATCACAACATTGTAAAAGTAGGGTTTTGGAAGGAAACTCTTAAGTTTAGTATTACACATGAAGACGTTTGGTTGTAGAGATGTTCAATTGTTACATATACAGTGCAAATAGGGATGCACTTTGCTACATTTTAGAACCTTTTCAAAAGTAAATGACCAAAAGTCCTAACTCTTGCTCCTAAAGTGAATATAATAGGATATTGACGAAAAAGCACTTGGTTGATCTCACACACCTGGTCCTTCCACTATGACCTTTTTTCAAGTGCCCTTTTCTAAGAGACAACTTCCTGCCTCTCATTTCCATTCCAAATGTCACAAAATCTGAATTTGTGGAATAAACTTCCATTCTTTGACCAGCATTTCAAGGGTTTACTTCCACAGGAAAGAGTTTCTCACAGCTATTTTCCAAGCATCTTCACAATCCCTAACCACTGTCTCTAGAGTTCTGCACACCTTATACCATAGTTTACACACATATTGATGATCCTTCTTTTTATCCGGTCTTAGTCCTTGCATCCAAGGAGATGCCCTGCCCTCAAAGTTTACCCACATGAATCTCATGAACATTGCACAAATACTTGTTGACTGAGCAGAATAATCATGACAGAGAATCAAAGGTACAGGTTTGTGTTACTTTTGCACTCCATCTGTCAATCAGCAAAGCATTCAGTAGGAATTTTCTGGAGCTTCACCATCTGCTTGGTGCCAGAAGAAATATAAAATTATATAAGACACTGTCCTATCCTCAGAGAGAGAAAAATTGGCTCAGGGATAGAATAAATTCATATGAAAAACAACAACAAAATAAACTATAACACAACAAATAACTATGTATCAACATCCATGCTGAATCATTCGTTCATTCATTTATGTGTCCTAACTAGAACAGCACAGAGTGGGCATTGCCAGAAAAGGAAGACCAGCGAAATTATGGGAAAGATTTCACAGAGGTTGTAAGCTTCACCCTGATCCATGGAAGCTAAAGAGAATCTGGATTAATTGAAGGAATTGAGAGAAAATAATCTAGGCGAGTGAAGACAAAACGATGAGGACACATGTCGTGTGCACGGAGCCAAGGACACAGTCCTGGCTTAACCATAAAGGGAGGATCTGAAAATCCAGGTCTTGCTGCCCACTGCAGGAGCCACTAGCCACATGTGCCAGTAAAATGTAAGTTGATTAGATTTAAATAAAATCATAAATTCAGTTCCTCAGCCAACTACCCACATTTCGAGTATAAATCACCACACGTAGCTAGTGACGGCCATATTGGATAGCATAAAAGTTCTACTGGACAAGGCTGATTTAGGAAAAGAAATTTATACTCAATATAGTTAGAATTAGTAAGTTTTAGAGTAAAATTTGGTAGCATAATGAGAAAAACCTTTAAGGAAGTGACTTTGAGATAAAGAAACAAATTCCCAAGGTCTTTGCTTGAAGAGGCATGTAGTAATCCACAAAAATCATGGTGAATCAGCATTACTAAACATGGCCAGAAGGAATTACCATCCGTGCCACAGGGCTCTGCAGCCTGAGGATAGGCTAGCCCACTAAAGCACACTGCAGTTAGAAATTCTACGGTTTTAATCCCCAGGTGATGTGAGAAGGTGTGATACTACGAATCTTCAGACTCAGAAAGATTGTCAGCTACATACTGACTGAAAGACAGAATTTTACTCCAATGTCTGAGCTCATGTGAATAAGAATTGTGAGAGAACAAAAATAGTTGATATATTACAGACATAGATACTACTTTTTTAATGCTTAAATTTTTTTCTTTAATTCTGTTCTATTATTTGTATAATTTCAAAAAATTAGATAGCTCACCTAGAAAGCACTGCAATCTTTAAGATGAGACCTGACTACATTGATGGGTTATGTAGCCCTAAATGATTTAATATTAAGAATTAGAACCCAAATGCTTGGGCCATTCTGGTTACAGTTATCAAGTGTCCACAACTCCCTGGAGACCTTTTAATATAATTTATAGGATGCCAAAAAGCAATTAGGCAACCAACATCCCTATATCTTACTGTAATTTGATATAGTACATCTATAAATTTGGACTCAGAAAAAATGGTAGTAAAGAAGTTATGATGACAGATATTTAATAGATTACCCTTAAAAGACCTTAGAAGTCAGGCAATAGTAAATATATTTAAATTCTAAATATTGGAATTCTAGTTTTTCTCTTGGATGAGGGAGAGGAAACATCTGCTAAGAATCTACTGCAAAAAGACAAGGATTCTTTAACTGTGGGGAAATCATATATAATTAAATAATTTCATGTATTTGAGCAGCCACTAATTTTTTAGGTTCTATCATTCACTCATTCACCCTTTCGATAAATATTTACTGGGCATTTACTTTATATCAGGCACTGTGCTAGGTGCTATGGATACAATGGCAAACAAAAAGAAGTCCTTGCTCTCATGAAGTTTCTGGTCTAGTGGAAAAATCATTAATCAAACAATTATTCATTCAAAAAAAAAAAAACGAACTGTTGCAAGCACTCTGAAGAAGAGTGACAGAGGTCCATGAGAGCACATCACATTCACTTTCTATGAGAAGGTGAAAATTTGCACCAGCGGCAATCAGTCTTGATGTTCCTAAGAATACAGTGTTTCCAGAGGGATACAGACAAGGCCAACAGAAGATAAGCAATGCTTCCAAGAGAGCCCAGCAAGATAGTAACACAGCTACAAAAGTGAATAACATCCCTCCTTCTGAGTGACTGTGGCTTTCTTTACAAAGACATCCTCAGGCCCGCTTTGTTCATCCCATCTCCTGAACAACGATTACTGAGATACCCAGTTTCCGGGTACCCCTATGTCTTGACAATATCCAATCCAGAGATGGGTTGTCACTTCCATAACCCCGCCTTAGACTCATTCTGCACAAGACCAAACACCATGCAGAGCTCCTCCCACCTGTCCCTGACTGAGATGCTTGTAAGGGTCCCCTGCTGAGGCAGGCTAAATAAATGTAACTTTGACTGCAGACGTGTTTGTGGTAGTCTTTAGCTGGTGGACTTAGAACACAAAGCAAATTGACTCTAGGAGAAGTGGAGGGAGAGACTAAAAAGGGCTTCCCTTAAGGAAATCACACAGGAGGAAGAGTGTATGTAGAAGGTGGTAAAGAATATTCTAGAACAGCACTGTCCAATATAACTTTGCAGGATGATGGTAATGTTCTGTATCTTCACTATCCAATACGGTAGCCCCTAGCTGAATATACATTTAAAATGTAGTTAGAGGGACTGAGAACTGAATTTCTAATTTTATTTCCCTGGAATAATCACATGTGGCTAGTGGCTATGGTATTGCACAGCTCATTTCTAGAACATGGACCACTGTGCATGAAGGTCCTGAATCAGGAGAAAGGGTATCAGGCTCACAAAACTGATTGGAGCCCAGAGTAAACGAAGCGCAAGGGGGAAGGAGGTGGGAGAAGCATTTCAGAAGCAGACTCTGCAGTGCCTCGTGAACCTGTGAGAGATTTAGACCCTGATCTTAGAGCAGTGGGGGAAAAAGTGAGTGATGACTTGATCAGATTTGCGTTTCAAAAAGACCATTGCAGGCACAGTGCATAAAAGCAGATATAGCAGTATTATACCAGAGATAATGCTAGCTTGGGTATGGCAGAAGATCAATGGAGAAAAATGGATTGATTCCAGAGATCTTAAGAATGCAAAATTGATAGAATCGACAACGAATTAGATGGAATGAGGGCAGAGTAGAATGTCAAGAAGAAATTCTGGTTACTTGAGCAACCAGAAGAGTAACAACAAAACTTATGAAGGTGGAGAACACAAGGGAAGACTCTAAGTTAGACTTTGGAAAAGTGGAAAGTCAAATAGGCAGTTGGATATGAAGGTTAGGAACTCAGAGGAGAGCACTGGACCAGAGAAAAAAATTGGGATGTCTTTAGGACAGAGATGATAACCGAAACTACAGACATGGAGCCAAGAGCATCTGCAAAGGGCAGAGTGATCAACAGTATCAAACGCTGCTGCAAAGTTAAACAACAGCTTTAACAGAACTGGGACTTTCACAGACATTCTATACATGAAGTGGGTAAATGACCACTATGAATCTGAATAGTGGGCCATCCAATATTATCAAATTTGACCACACATAATAAAAAAACCTAAATGTTCCTAAAGTATAAAATGTATGTGCTAGGGATTTTCCAAAGTTTTGCCTGATGCCAAAAAAACACATTAATGAAGTGACAGACATTTGGTGATACTACATCCACTACATCACATGTTTAAGATAACCATAATAAAATTGTGTGCATTGATCACCTGAGGCCATGTTCCAATTTAGTAGATGAATCAACACTGTAAAGATTTTATTCTTTAAATGTGTATGGGAGGGGCCGGGCGCGGTGGCTCACACCTGTAATCCTAGCACTCTGGGAGGCCGAGGTGGGTGGATCGTTCTGAGCTCAGGATTTCGAGACCAGCCTGAGCAAGAGCGAGACCCCGTCTCTACCAAAAATAGAAAGAAATTAATTGGACAGCTAAAAATATATATAGAAAAAAATTAGCCGGGCATGGTGGCACATGCCTGTAGTCCCAGCTACTTGGGAGGCTGAGGCAGTAGGATTGCTTGAGTCCAGGAGTTTGAGGTTGCTGTGAGCTAGGCTGACGCCACAGCACTCGCTCCAGGCAAGAGAGTGAGACTCTGTCTCAAAAAAAAAAAAATAAAAAAAAAAAAATAAAAAAATAAAACTATGGGTAGCTGGAATAGGAGGATACAGACTATCTGCATTCTGGCCTGGCTCTGCCATAACTGACTATTTGATCAAAGACAGGTGACTTAATTTGTGGGCACCTGTTTTTTTTTATCTGTTAAAGGAGACAGTAGATTACAAAATCTTTAATGTCTTCTAGTTCTGTGATTCTATTTATGTAAATATTCAGTAACTCCTATGTGGCCATGAATAGACACAAAGCTAAAGTAAAAAATATTTTAAAAATTTAAATTTAAATTTTAAATTTAAAGAGAACAGTTTGATATTATTCATAAAAATTCCTCTACACGGAAGGAACATGTTTGTTCTATTATTTTGCTTTACAGCCAAACAAACAAAAACCCTGGAGACGCTCTCACTTTTGAGTGTGATGGCAGTTATGTATGAATTTTTTTTTTAAAAGCCAGGGTCTAACTTTGTCACCCAGGCTGGAGTGCAGTGACACTATTATAGCTCACCACAGTCTTGAACTCGTGGACTCAAGTGATCCTCTTGCCTCAGCTTCCAGAGTAGCTGGCACTACCACCATGCCCAGCTAATGTAAATTAATTTTATTTATTGCCATGAGTGATAGATATACACGTTAATTTCTTAGCTTCACACTGAAAAACTTGAAACTTTGAATGTAATAGAGCATTGAATTTGTTTATTTGGATTGTGTTCAGAAAGATTTAATGGGGGGAGGGCTAGAAAAAGAAAGCAAAAATAAAAGAAAGATTGAATGAAGAAAATTGACCCTGTATCGGGGCCTAATTTTGGTTAAGTTAGACTTAGTTTTTCCCAGATGATTTTTGAGTTTCCAGGCTTCTCCTATTCTGTACATAATGGTCCAGCCTTTTTCTTGTCCCCATTTGCAATAGAAACGATCTGTGCTGGTTATTTTGCCAGTCCTGCCCAGTCCTTCTCTAGTTCTCTTCACCTCCATCTTTTCTCCACCCTTCTCTGTCCCACTCTGTGCCTCAGAAAGCTGAGATTTGCTGATCACATCTTCATGACTCTTTTTGACCTGGACCACACAGGAGATCTGAGAGTGGAAAGTCGGGTATTTCTTCCCTGCCCCCTGCTTTGGGACCCCACCTCTCACAGTCGTGGCATCACTCCCCAACCACATCGTCTGCCAGTTGGCCTTCCTCCCCAGCTCCGGCTCTCACAGGCTCTGCCAACTCTATTTCCTTTCTTCGTTTCTACATCCCCAGGGGAAAAATGGCTTACCCTCTGAAGACGGAGCCTCACCATTCTTTGTCTTTTTTCTTAACCTTGCCTATATATCTTTAATTATCTTTTCATCAAAGGCTCTTCATTTGACCCATCTAGGATGAATTTTATTTCTTCCCCAGGACCCCAACTGATTCACTGATTCTTGCCCTTGAGAAGTTTATAAATCTAGTTCAAAAGCCCATGATCAACTCATTAAACAATTAATATGTAACATAGAACTTTAAATCTTAGGTATTTCATAGGACTAGCCAGGTAAAATGAGATAAAATTATCAGAGGAGGCCAGGCACAATGGCTCATGCCTGTAATCTCAGTACTTTGGGAGGCTGGGGTAGAAGGATCGCTTGAAGACAAGAGTTCAAGACCAGCCTGAACAACATAGTAAGTCCTGTTTATACAAAAAAAAAATTAGCTGGGTGTGCTGGTGTGTACCTGTAGTCCCAGCTACTCAGGAGGCTGAGGTAGGAGGATCACTTGAGCCCACGAGTTTTAAGTTGCAGTGAGCTATGATGATCCCACTGCACTCTAGCCTGGGCAACAAAGCAAGACCCAGTCTCGGAAAAAAAAAAAAATTATCATAGGAAATGCTCACTCTCCAGATATGCCACACTACTTGTATTTTTTTAATTTTCTGAATTGGAAATTTTTAAATGTATTAGACTTATGAAATATATTATTCCAAACTAGAAAGTATTAGTCAAATTTCAACCAGCTATGAAATACTCACACTTGAAACATCCTGAGTCAGTGAAATACGTTCAAAGGTACCTGCTGTATAAATATCATGAGAGCCAAGAGGTCATTTTTGTGTCCAAAAGAGGAATTTGTTTGTCAAACAAGAAGGGCAGGGCATTTGCTATTGATCAGTCTAGAGCTATCCACTGTTCCCATACGCTACTTGAGTAAGAAACTGAACAACTGCTGCTGACTCTCACCTTCGGTGGGAGTCTTCTGATAGGCACAGAGATAGGCACTAAAACCAGCCTTGCTCATCAGTATATCTCCCCGTTTGGTTCAGAGAGAAAGCCCTAGGAATGGGAGAATAGGCAAGGCACATGCTACACTCTGGTGCCTGATGCGATCACTGCAACCCAATTTTTCAGAGTGTGGTTGTTGAGAGTACAAATCTGGTAGTTTGACCACAGGTTGGAAAAGGAATGACACAGAATGCGCAGAAATGTGTCGAGTTCTCTCTGCCTGTGTATAGACAGCAGCCGGCTCTCTGTCTTAGTAGGGAAGGCTTTATGTGGGACTTGGGGGCTTGCTCTCAAGACTTGATTAGAATTCAAATAGGCAAGAGAAGAGGACTTGAAGGAGAGAGCAACAATATAAGAGAAGGCAGAGAGGTGAGAATGAGTTAGGTATTGTACATAGGACAATGAAGAGACAAACGACTTGATAGCCAACTACAATTTGAGCAGCACAAAGTAATATTGGACAGATGGGATAGGGGCAGATCAACTTCCTGCAATTGTGTTGATGGAAGAGAACAGAACATCAGAATTTCAAAGTAGTATCAGCAATGTGATTTCTCTGTAAGTAATGTAACTTGTTTTTAAGTATAAATGTAGCTACTCTATAGAATCATGGTTGGTTAGAAAGTGCTATCATATTTTCAAGCAAGGCTTGAATTGGATAGGCTCCTTGCTATGTGTGAATACGTGTCCCCTCCAAAACTCATGTTGGAACTTAATCCCCAGTGTAGCAATATTGAAAGGTGGGGCCTTTGAAGAGGTGACTATCCATACATGCATAAATGGATTAATGGGTTATCATGGGAGTGGAACTGGTGGCTTTCTAAGAAAAGGAAGAGAGACCTGAGCTAGCACATTCAGCCCCCTCACCATGTGATGCCCTGTGCTGCCTCGGGACCCTGTAGAGAGTCCCCACCAAGGAGGCCCTCACCGGGTGCAGCCTCTGAAACTTGGACCTAGCCTCCGTAACTATAAGAAATAAATTTATTTTCTTTACAAATTACTCATTTTCAGATCTTCTGTTATAAGAAACAGAAAATGAACTAAGACAATCTCATAAGATTTCAGATCTGGAAGCTGATATTGCGTTCCTGTGCATGTTACAGTAGATGTAGGAAGAGAGGAAGTTCAGAAGTGCATTCTCGGCTAAATTGAGGGTGGGGATAGATCTACTAATGGGGCAACATAAGTTTGCTGCTATGGAAACAATGGTATCTTTCTTTCCCAAAGTGGGAGGCAACATGACAATGATTTCCTCTCCCTGTACAGGAGTCTGCTTCCTGCCGGCAGTGTGGGAAATGAGGGAAGCGTCGCCGCTTATTGCCAGTGCAACCGTTATAGGCACTGGGTAAAGGAGGCGTCACAGGGATACAGAAATCATCACGGGTGGAGACAGGAATTTCCAAGGTCTCGGCAGGCACTGTCCTGCTGGTGCTACATTCTGTGGACTTTCTTTGCCACCTTTACCCTCTGTCCTTCCAATTCCAAAGGAGGAAAAGTGGCACTGAAACTCACCAACGTTTAACAACTGCTGCATAAATGTTTTTAAAATACTTGCTTTAGAAGTGGCAATTACTGGAGCACTTACTTAATAAATTCCTGGTGAGTGTAATATCTAGATATCAGAGAATTAAATAAAATGCCTGAAAACTGGATAATAAATTAGCAACATCAGTTATTGAAGTGACATATAAGTGTGTTTTCACATTAAGGTACCAGTATGATATAACACCCCCATCGTGACAGTGGCCTTGACTCTTCAGTTAGCAGAACAAGGGACTTTATGTAACTATTTTAGGCAGTAAAAATTTCCAAGTCAGCACCATTTTTTCCTATAAACCTGTCCTGCATACATCACATTGATGTGAGAGCCCCATGAGATAATTATGTGAAGGTGCTTTGTAAACTGAAGAGCTGTATAATGGTCAAGGAATCATTATTACTATCCTTCAATGAATCATAAAAGAACATTTTAGAAGGTCATTTGTAGGACAATATTCTTAAATTCTAGAAAAAATGTACTTATCCTTAAGAACTAAAGGGTATTGAAAGAAATTTTTGAAATATTATGAGTTTGGAATGCTGGTAATAATGATCTGAATGGCTAACAAGAATTAAATACATTAAAAGAGTACTATTCCATGACTTTTTAAAAAATGTTTTGAAGTATTATGTTTCAAGTATCTGCAGATATGTTTAAAAGGATATTCACTGAAGTATTGGTATGGCAAAACAGAATAAAACAAAACAAACAAACAAATAAAGCCAACCTTGAAGCAACTCAGATGTCCATCACTGTGGATCCGTGTAAGTAAATTATGATGTATACATATTATGGAATGCTATGTGGGCAACGAATTGAAAATAATGAAGTGGGCTTTGTAAGTACTAACATGGAAAGACATCCAAGAAATGTTAAGTGATAAACACAATGTGCAAAATAGTACGTAGTGCATGATGAGTATGTTTCTAAGAGCTATGTAATGGTCAAGGAATTATTGAATTAAAAAAGTTTCTCTGCATGGAGATATGTGCTAGTAATCAAGGAAATGTTATTGAGGAATAGCTGCTATTTCTCTGTTAACAATGACTCTCCATATTAAAAGAGTTTAAATTTCTATAATATTTCTGTAATATTTTAATTTTTTATAATGAGCTTATACTGCTTTCATGTGTGTAAAAAGTCAAGACTTACACAAATGAATAAAACACTTGTGCTTCAAACAAAATCTGAACATATTAATGAGCAGATATGATTGACTTTCAAAAAACTGGAAAGAAATATTGAAGGTTTGAATCGTTAAAGCCAAATAGAGTTCAGTTCAACTTGCTGACGTTGATTTGGAATTGTAGGGCTCGAAAAAAATGCCTCAAAATATTGATCCCATTGCTCTGAAGCACCAGGCAATAAGTTCAAAATACTGTTCAGAGTCTCTATGGGGCGGAAACACTCTTCTTGCTAACATAAAGCTGAAACAAAGATGAGTTTTATCTCCTTGCAAGATTTTTAGCTTTTGTTTGTAACCAATAAATCAAAGGTCTACATGTTCATTGAATGCACTCTAAGCCCCAGAGAGAAATCAACTAAAATGGCTTGAACATAGGTTGAACAAGGTCAACTCGGACTTGCACAGAAGAAAGTACTGGTAATGACCAAAGTTAGCTTTGCTATTTGCTGTCAGAACAAAGCACAAAGAGTGTGGACTGCTTGCAAAGGGAGATATTGATTAATATAAGATTCAGCCATTTCAGAGGTGAATGATTACTTTCCCTGTACTTATTTTCCTTTATTCATTCATTTCTATACCTGTTAAAATGCCTTATTGATGACTAAATATACATATTACATATATATATATATATAGAGAGAGAGAGAGAGAGAAAACTGTCATGTTATTAAAATTATAACACTACAGACTATCCAGCAACATGCAAAACAAATCTTAAGAAGACACATAGAATAATGAAATTTTATTTTGTGAGAATGGTAAGGTTGTGGATGGTTTTTAAAATTTCCTGTTATTATTGTTTTAAAATAGAGCAAGCTACACATTTAAAAACAACAAAAACATTCAAAAAATTACAATAAGATGACTCCACAAAAATAACAACTTTCTTTTACATCTTAAAGGATGTACATGAAGGAAAAATCCTCCAATACTATATTTGCAAACATAATTTAGTTCTAGATTAACTCTTAGAAATTTTCACAACTAGCTGTAAATGTGGCATAAGAAAAAAATAGTTTGTTTGGCATCCTGTGACTGTTTAATTGTTTCAGTTTGTTCAACAGACTGTGCAATATCCCATTATAGGTAAACATTCATAATATAGAGAGCCTTTGGGAATTTGGAAGTTAGATCCATAAGTCCATTATGTCTCCTAAGGCATTATCTTTTGGAAATACAGAGTAAATATGCATGGATTAAATAATATCCCCTTCTGGAAAAATAAAGATTAAAATAAAACAGAAAGCTCATATCCTCTATTAAATATTTATTTCAAGTTCCTAAAAGCCTTCCTCAGGGAATCTGAGGGCCAGGATCCATAATGCTTATAATAAAAATATTGTGAACACCAATATGTTTATAATGTAAACATATGAAACCCTATTAATCATCTTTAGGATGACAAAATAAATTCCAAATCTTGATTCAAAAATACTTTAAGTGAAAAGAGCTCTTATAATAAACTCAAGAAACCAGTTAGAAGTAGCACAGGCTTAAGTTTTCCTTTAATTCGGGCTAAATAAATATGTTTAATAGCAGAAATTACATCAATTTGATGTTTTTAAAACTTGACTGATGGCCAGGCATGGTGGATTATGCCTATAATGTCAGCATGTTGAGAGGCTGAGGTGGGAGGATTGCTTGAGGCCAAGAGTTTGAGATCAGCCTGGGCACCATAGCAAGACCCCTTCTCTACAAAAAAATAATAATAATAAATTAGCTGAGCATGGTGGCATGTAGCAGTAGTCCCAGCTACTCAGGAAGCTGAGGTGGGAGGATCACTTGCGCCCAGAAGTTTGAGGCTGCAGTGAGCTATGATTGTGCCACTGCACTTCAGCCTGGGTGACTGAGCAAGACCCTGTCTCTAAAAAAAAGTTGATTGATAATATTGACTGAAAGGTGAGTCACCGCATGTTAGAGCTATATTGGTTTTCAACCAATTTTAATCAAAGATTATATAACATAATTACTCTGCTTTTGTTCTTGTGAAAAACAGTGTTTAAATGGTGGAATTTAAGATGTTAATTAAATGTATTGCTTCTATATGAATAATTGAGTTGTGGGGTCCTTGGTCCTTGTTTCTTCAGCTAAAATCTAGGGTGTTATATTTGCTCATTTTTATACTGTAAACAATATCTTCTTCAAAGAAATCATAATGAGAAATGACAGCATGTGGAAAAAAATTGGATACATTTTATAATTATAATACTTAAGATACAGTAAGTCAAATAGTTTAAAAAACCCCCACAATTTCATCTAATTCTTAAAAACTTAGACCCCAAAAGACTCTAGAATAAGTATTATAGTAGATAAAAGTAAACAGTCTCACAGTTATTAATGTTAAAAGAATGGATTATGAATATTTGGTGCCGTAAAGACTACAGTTCTCTAGAGTGATCACCTGGTCTGAAGGTAGTGAGTTATCTCACTGGATTGTTCAGTCAGTTACAGATTGAACTCCTTGTTCTACTACTTTCCCCCCTTCTCACTACTGCACTTGACTAGTCTTAAAAAACAAATAAATAAAATAAAAATAAAAAATAGAATGAATACAGCTATGTTATTCCATATTTTTGTATCCCTAGTACTTCAAATAGGAAAAATTTTATAAGAGTAGCTATCAGTGATCATATGCTTCCAGAACTTTCTCTCATGTTAAGTCCACCTGATCAGCTGAATATGAAATCCATTTAAAGGTAAGCATTTTTCCTCAAATACATTTCAGTAAAAATCTGTTATTTGTTGACTTTATTACACAAACGCACGCATGAATAAAATACAGATCCTGTCCTCAGGCTTTCCTGTCAAGTGGCGATCGTAAATGAGACACACAAATAATCACAGTGCAATGTGATGAGTGCAATGACAGATACGTGTATAAGCTGTAGCAGTAGCAGAGAAAGTAATTAACTCCAGAATGGACCAGGAAAGCTTCACGTCAGTGCGATATGTATATGCTGGGTTTTGAGAGATAGATGGCTGTGAATTTAACATGAAGATGAGGGAAAGTCGGAGTGCATCTTCTCATCTTTCTCATTCTTTATCCAAAAATAAAATGTATTGTAATTCTACAATCACTTTTGCGAAGAACTAATAATATTAAAAGTCCTGAAAAGAGTATAAATTGCCTTAGTATCAAAATTAATTATCGTAAATAATTTTGATTAAATAAAATAGACTTTCAATTCTACATACTTGAAGTTCCATCAAAAAAATTGGCCAAAAATAAAAAGATACTTCTTAACTTGTAGTTAGATGGGTGTCACAGGGAAATAAAGGCAGAGTCTGGTGCCAGACTGCCTAGGTTTGATTTCAGGCTTTGCTTCTCATTTGTCACGTAATCTTGGGCAAGTTAATTAACCTTGTCCTTCACTTTCCTAATCTGTTAAATGCGAATGTTAATAATAGCAGTATGTGCTTCATAGAGTTGTTGTGAAGATTAAGTGAGTTAATAAATATAAAGCAGTCAAAACAATGGTGTCTCGTAAGTGCTATATAAATGCTAGATGTTATTATTATTATACCTTTTGTACACTTTAAATTACAGAGAAAAGGGAAGTCTCCTAGTTAAACTGTAGCCGATAGTTCAAAATCAACCTGCTGTCCTATCTAAGGAGCTGAGTTTTCTTTGAGAAATGTCCCAGGAAGAAACCACCGGGACTGTCACCCTGGTCTTTGGCCTGTCATTCCAAATATGCTGAATTGAATCCATTCTGCAGGAAACATGGTGGATGAGTCAGCTGGGAGGGAACCCACCTCTTCTCTGCTGGCTGAACAAATGCAGAAGTTTTGTTTTATAAAGCCACTTGGTAGTGGAGAGCATGTTTTCCTACACAGGATGTAAACCTGAAGTCACTTAAACTCTCATGTCATTTTTTCCAGGAAGATGGAAGATGAACGAAACCATTCTAAAGTCAGTTAGCAATGCACAAGCTTATCAAAAATGAAATATTGCCATAAAGAAGCAAAATTTGGATTTAGAATTCTAAAGAACCTACCTATGAAGAAACAAAAGCAAAATGCCTTGTAGGATTCCCTGGGAGACTCCTCGCCATCATGTCCAGCTGCCCAGTCACTGATCTTGAGGCATTAATAACATAGAGGATTTGGTGGCACAGGCAGAGGCCCTGTGGAATGCTTTAGAGTTGCACTGGCCAACATGTACACAATTTCGTTTATACCATCATTTCCATAAACATGGCAGACCAGTTCTGAGTCTCCTATAGCCAGCTGTGGGTATAGTATGCTGGCAGTTCTCCTGCTTCTTGAATTCTAGTTTTGGAATATGAATAATAGCTAAGATTAATTTAGAACTTAATATGTAATACCCAGTGTGCTAAGATACTAAATAAAAAAAAAAGAACTTTTCGTATATTGCCTCATTTAATCTTCTACACTATGGGGTAAGTACTATTATTATGCACATTTTACAGAGGAAGAGACTGAGGCACAAGCTTGTGCCAAGGCCACATAATTTTTACACGAGGATCTGGGGTTCATACCAAGGCCTGTCAAAGCCAGTACCTTTTGCCTTATACTGTGATCTTCTCCAGTCCCTGAAGGAAAGTAATATTTCTCTGTTATGAGGAAGGGGCAAGATGTGAATGGGTTTGAAAGTGAACACAGTAAATCTTAGCAAAGCTTTTTTTTTTTTTTGAGACAGAGTCTCACTGTGTTGCCCGGGCTAGAGTGCCGTGGCGTC
>CAUYSK010034957.1:0-95929 GCA_963575035.1 Avahi laniger | reverse complement strand
GCTATATCACCATTGTTTCTTAAAGCTGAATAGTACTCCATGGTATACATATACCACATTTTGTTAATCCACTCATGTATTGATGGACACTTGGGTTGTTTCCACATCTTTGCAATTGTGAATTGTGCTGCTATGAACATTCAGGTGTAGGTGTCTTTCTTATAGAGTATCATTTGTTCTTTTGGCCAGTAAAGGGATTGCTGGATCGAATGGTACTTCTACTTGTATCTCTTTAAGGTATTTCCATATCGCTTTCCACAGAGGTTGCACTAGTTTGCAGTCCCACCAGCAATGTAAGAGCGTTCCTGTCTCTCCACTTCCTCGCCAGCATTTGATGTTTTGGGATTTTTTGAGAGAGGTCAATCTCACTGGGGTTAGGTGATACCTCACTGTGGCGTTTCTTTCTTTAGTATCCAGTTCTTAATCATTCCCTTGGCCTTTTGGACCCCCATTTCACTTTGACAGTATGATCCAGGAATTCATACCAGTTCTCTAATCATGTGGAGATAGAATAAGAATGGCAGCACTGGATAATTGTGAACATGGTTCAACTTGGAGCTCTTCCTCAATGTGCCTGCCTTTCCTTGTTTGATCTTTTAACTCCTTCCTTTCCATTCATTCTGTTTTCTACTAGGTGGTCACACATTTCATGCTTTGTTTGCTGATTGTAGTTTCATCGTCAAGAATTTCAAGACCCAATGCTTGAGAATTAATATCTCTAAGATAAGCAAAGAAGAAAGTAAAGGGGGCCTTGAGAGCCTTGAAACTGAGAGCAAGCATCTTCATCTTCCTGTTAGCTGTCATTTTTTGTCACTTATTATACAAACCAAATTGTAAAATCTTAAAGGATATTTTGACAGGAAATGACGATCTGTATTCTTACCACCCTACCCCAGCTACGTTTCATTTGAATGTTTCTTTCTCCTTTCCATATGTAGACATATTTCATAATCGCAATTCATATGCAACAGGTCTTCTTTCACTTAACATTATAACATTTGTCGATGCCTCATAGTCTTGTTTCAAATCATTGTATGATATGCCATCAACGTCATAGACCATGATCTGTCTCCTCTTTTGTGTTTTCAGACATGTAAAATTTTTTTTTTGAAACAGGGTCTTAATCTTAGACTGGAGTACAAGTGGTTCAGTCATAGCTCACTGCAGCCTCAAATTCCCAGGCTAAAGTGACTCTCTTGCCTCAGCCTCCTGAGTAGCTGGGACTAGAGGCATGTGCCACCACACCTAGCTATTTATAAAATTTTTTTTGAGACAGAGTCTTTTTTTTTTTTTTTTTTTGAGACAAAATCTCACTCTGTTGCCTGGGCTAGAGTACCATGGTGTCAGCCTAGCTCACAGCAGCCTCAAACTCCTGGGCTCAGGTGATCCTCCTGCCTCAGCCTCCTGAGTAGCTGGGACTACAGGCATGCACCACCGCACTCAGCTAATTTTGTCTTATTTTTGCTTCATTCCTTCATGTATTACTGTGTTTTGATTTTTCAAGGCACAGAGGGCTTTGACATTGTATACAATTTGCTTTTCTTTTCAGATATAGTTTCTATAGATTGTTCTTAGTACACAAGATTAGGAGTCAGGGACTTAAAGATTAACTCTGGATTCCCTGGAACTTGCTTGCCCTCCTAATAGCTTTAATATTTGTTTGGTATGATGGGCCAGCTTGCTTCAGAAGAAAGAGCAACACTATTATATGATGGCAATTAAAGGCTGAAAGCCTTGCAATCAGCAGATGAAGGCATCCTGTGAGTTATAACCATTTTTCTTATTTTCTTATAATTTTCTTCAGTCATCAGTGTTATATTAATTATATGGTAGTCACCATAAGCAAGTGCCAAATTTACTTTCTTTTTATGGACTGTTTTTAGGTGTCCCTATGCGCTTGGGGTCTTTTACTTAGGAAGGTATGTATATTGTAAATTTAAGAATTTCCCAGCTCACAAATCTTTTATCCAGCATAGCTCCCACTTTTGCTTGTATCCAAGTACATAGGAACAGGACTTAGTGGATGACACATTTTGGACAGAGATGGGCAACAGCCAGTAGCCTAAACAGATCCACACCAAGAGAGTGACAGCGTGAGAATGAAGACTCGTAGCTAGATATGGGTTGGCCACATGATGCGGGCCTGGTATATGTTTGTTAATTGAATAAAAGAGTAAAACAGAGCCAAGCCACACAGCTGAAGTGGGAGGAGAGAGGGAGGGAGGAAAGGAGCGGAATGAGTTATCAAGGGTAGGAACAAATGAAAGAGGATTGGGGTTTGGGAAGGGAGGCAAATGGCAAGAAAATAGGACTCTAGATACAAAAATGAGAATGCAAGTAGATAAAATATGGTGGCAATCTCTGACATAGACTGAAGCTATAAAATTGCCTTCATTACTGTTCTCAGAGTTAAGCTGTTTCTTAGGAACACTGGTTTTGCACAATAACTTAGACATTGTTAGTAAAAGTACTAGAATAGGTTATGGTAAATTTCTACAACTGGGCATTTGGAAAGGCCTAACTGTAGTAGAAACAGAAACTATAATGATCTCTTTGCTTCTGGAGCCTTCTTAATTGGACTGAGTGATCCTAAAGGAGTGGAGGAACTCATCTTGCTATTGTTAAACACTTAATTCCACTTGCACCCAGCAACTTTACTGGGAAAATGTCAAGGGTTCTCGTAATAAATATACTGTAGCCAATCTAAGTCTGAGTTGCCGCATCGTGGCTTTCCAGCAGCTATTTTAATCTGCTAATAATGACTGTTCTGCTTTGGCTCTCTTGTAAAGGAGAAGCTAATACTCAAAGAAATGGCAAGATCTTTATTGAAACTTCACAAATGCAACAAAGCCATGACAAGATCTCACTGGGCAGAGAAAGCAAGTGAATATGTTAAATACTTAGTAGGCACTTTGTTATTTTTTTAATTGATACATAATAATCGTACGTATTTATGGGGTACATGTGATATTTTGATATGTGCATACAATGGCTAATCATCAATTCAGGGTAATTAGGATCTGTCACTTCAAACATTGATCATTTCTTTGTGTTGTGAGCATTTCAAATCTTCTCATTTACCTATTTTGAAATACATAATAAACTAGTGTTAATTATAGCCACCCTACTGTGCTGTGGAACACTAGAATTTATTCCTTCTATATAATTATATTTTTGTACCCATTAACCAATCTCTCTTCATCCCTTGCACCCAAGCATTCCTGTCCTCTGATAACCATCATTCTATCTGTACTTCCATGAGATAAAGTTTTTTTTAGCTCCCACATAAATGAGTGACAACTCTTTTGAGGTCATACGCAAAAGATCTTTGCCAAGACCAATGGCCTGAAGCATTTCTCCGGTGTTTTCTTTTAGTAGTTTCATAGTCTCAAGTCTTGCATTTAAGTCTTTAATCCATTTCGATTTGATTTTTCTATATGGTAAGGGATAGGGATCCAGTTTTATTTTTCTGCATGTGAATATCCAGTTTCCCCAGATGATTTATTGAAGAGACTGTCCTTTCCCTACTGAATGTTTGTCGAAAATCAGTTGGCTGATAACGTGGATTTATTTCTGGGTTCTTTATTTTGTTCCATTGGCATATGTGTCTGTCTTTATGCCAGTACCATTCTGTTTGCGTTATTATAGCTTCGTATTGTATTTTGACATCAGGAAGTATGATGCCTCCAGCTTTGTTCCTTTTCCTCAGGATTGCTTTGGCTATTCAGGGTCTTGTGTGGTTTCATATGAATTTTTGGATTGTTTTTCTATTTCTGTAAAGAATGTCATTGGTATTTTGATACGGTTTGCATTGAATCTATAGATTGCTTTTGACAGCATGTTCATTTCACAATGTTAATTCTCCCAATTCATCAAAATAGGATATCTTTCTCTCTCTTTTTTTTTTTGTGACTTCTTCAGTTTCTTTCATCAGTGTTTTATAGTTTTCCTTGTAGAGCTCTTTCACCTCCTTGGTTAAATGTATTTCTAGCTGTTTTATTTTTGTATTAATACCTATTGTAAATGGTGTTACTTTCTTGATTTTTTTCCCAAATAGTTCATTGTTGGCATGCAGAAACACTACTGATTTTTTTGTGTTGGTTTTGTATCCTGCAACTTTACTGAATTCATTTATAAGTTCTGATAGTATTTTGGTGGAATCTTTGAGATTTGCTACATATATGATCTTGTCCTTGGCAAACAGGAACAATCTGACTTCCTACTTTCTAATATAGATGTCCTTTCTTTTTTTCTCTTGCCTAATTGTTCTAGATAGCACTTTGAGTACTATGTTAAGTAAGAATAGCCAAAGCGGGCATCTTTGTCTTGTTCCAGTTCTTAGAGGAAAAGCTTTTCCCCATTCAGTATGATGTTAGCTGTGGGTTTGTCATATATGGCCTTTATTTGTGTTGAGGTATATTTCTTCTATACCTGGTTGATTGAGTGTTTTTATCATGAAGCAATGTTGAACCTTAGCCAGTGCCTTTTCTGCATCTACTGAGATGATATGGTTTTTGTCCTTCATTCTGTTGATGTGATTTATCACATTTATCAATTTTTGTATGTTGGACCATCCTTGCATCCCTGGGATGAATCACACTTCATCATGGTGAATGATCTTTTTAATGTGCTGCTGGATTCAGTTTCCTAGTATTTTGTTGCATTTTTTTTGCATCTGTGTTCATCAGGGATATTGGCCTATAGTTTTCATTTTGTTTGTTGTGTCCTTGTCTGGTTTTGGTATCAAAACCAGACGCAGAATGAGTTTGGAAGAATTCTGTCTTCTTCAGTTTTCTGGAAGAGTTTGAGAAGAGTTAGTGCTAGTTTCTCTTTAAATGTATGGTAGAATTCAGCTGTGATGCCATCAGGTCCCGGGCTTTCCTTTGATGGGAGAGTCTTTATTATTCCTTTAATCTTGTTACTTGTTATTGGTCTGTTCAGGTTTTCTATTTCTTCTTGGTTCAGTCTTATCTAGGAATTTATCTGTTTCCATTAGTTTTTCCAGTTTGTTGGTGTATAGTTGTTCACAATAGTCTCTAGTGATCCTTTGTATTTCTGTGGTATCAATTGTAGTATCTCCCTTTTTGATTCTGATTTTATTTATTGGGGTCTTTTTTTTCTTGATTAGTGTAGCTAATGGTTTATCAGTTTTGATTATCTTTTCAAAAAACCAACTTTTTGTTTTATTTTCTTGTGGTTTTTTATTCTCAGTTTTGTTTATTTCTGCTCTGATGTTTATTTTTTATTTCCTTCTATTGAATTTGGGTTTAGTTTGTTCTTGCTTTTCTGGTTCCTTGATATGCATCATTAAGTTGTTTATTTAAAATCTACTTTTTTTTTTCTTTGATGAGACAGGGTCTTGCTCTGTCACCCAGGCTGGAGTGTAGTGGTGTGATCATAGCTCACTGCAGCATCGAACTCCTGGGCTTGAGCAATCCTCCTGCCTTGGCCTCCCAAAGTCCTGGGATTACAAGCATTATCTCAGGACCACCACGCCCAGCCAACATCTCTCTACTTTTTTTTTTTTTTTTTTTGTGAGAGTGTCTTGTGTTGCACAGGCTGGAGTGCAGTGGCATTATCATATTCACTGTAACCTCGAATTCCTGGGCTCAAGTGATTCTCCTGCCTTAGCCTCCCTTGTAGCTAGGACTACAGGCACAAAGCACCACACCCAGATAACTTTTTTTAAATTTCTTTTGAGACAGGGTCTTGGTTTGTCACCCAGGTTGGAGTGAAGTGGCATGATCATAGCTCATTCTAACCTTGAATTCCTGGGCTCAAGTGATTCCCCCGTCTTGGCCTCCCAAAGTGCTGAGATTACAGGTATGAGCCACTGCGCTTGGCCTGTCTCCTTTTTTGATGTAGGTATTTATTGGTATAAACTTCCCTCTCAGTGATGTTTTTTCTGTATGAGATAGGTTTTGTTATGTTTCTATTTTCATTTATTTTAAGAAACTTTTAGAAAACAGTGACTCACTCCTGTGATCCAAGCAATTAGGGAGGGTGAGGTAGGAGGATCACTTGAGGCCAGGAGTTTGAGGTTACAGTGAGCTATGATTGCACCGCTGCAGTCCAACCTAGGCAATGGTGCCAGACCCTATGTCTTATCTTATTTTTTTCTTTTTAAAGTTTTGACTTTAAGCCTGGTTTATCTAAGTGTAGCTACTCCTGCTCATTTTTGGTTTCCATTTGTGTGGAGTATATTTTTCTTTTCCTTCACTTTCAATCTATAAATGTCTACAGGTTAAGTGAGTTTCTTTTAAGCAGCGTACAGTAAAGTCATGGTTTTTTTCCATTCAGCCAGTCTACATCTTTTTTAAGTGGATGAATTTAATCTGTTCATATTCGAGGTTATTATTGATAGGTGAGGAGTTACTCTTGTCATTTTGTTGATCGTTTCCTGGTTTTCTTATTCTTTTTTCCTTTTTATCTTATTGTTTATCATTGCAGTTTGGTGGTTTTCTGTAGTAATAAAATTTAATTCTTTCTCCTTTGTATATCTGCTCTACCATTGAGTTTTATATATTTGCATGGGTTTTCTTTGGTGGCGGTTATTGTTTTCTTTGAGACAGTATCTCTGTTGCCTGGGCTAGAGTGCAGTGACATCATAGCTCACTATAACCTCAAACTCCTGGGCTCAAGCAATCCTCCTGACTCAGCCTCCTGAGCAGCTGGGACTACAGGTGCATGCCACCATGCTTGGCTAATTTTTTCTAATTTTTTGTAGGTATGGGGAGTCTTGCTTTTGCTTAGGCTTGTCTTGAACTCCTGGCCTAAAGCAATTCTCCCACCTCGGCCTCCCAAAGTGCTAGGATTATAGGTGTGAGCCACTATGCTTGGCCTCTTTGCATGTTTTTTTGATTGTGATTATGATCTTTTCACTTGCAGATGTAAGTCTCGAGCATTTTTATAACGTTGGTCTAATGGTGATGAATTTTCTGTTTTTGCTTGTGTGGGAAAGTCTGTATTTCTTCCTTGTTTTTGAAGGACAGGTTTGCTGAGTATAGTATTCTTGGGTGACAATTTTTTTCTTTTCAGTGCATTTCAGTGCTTCTTTCTTGGCCTGTATGGTATCTGCTGAGAAATCTACTCTTAGTCTAATGGGGGGATTCCTTTATGTGACTTGACTCTTTTTTCTTGCCATTTTTAGAATTCTTTGACTTTTCACAATTTCACTATAACATGCTTTGGGGTAGACCTTTTTGGTGAATATATTTGAGAACCTTTGAACTTCTGCATCTGGATGTCTATGTCTCTCCTCAGACTTGGGAAGTTTTTAGCTATTGTTTTATTATATAGGGGTTCTTTTTTTTTTTTTTTGAGACAGAGTCTCACTGTGTTGCCCTAGCTAGAGTGCCGTGGCATCATCCTAACTCACAGCAACCTCAAACTCCTGGGCTCAAGCAATCCTCCTGTCTCAGCCTCCCAAGTAGCTGGGACTACAG
Source organism: Avahi laniger (assembly GCA_963575035.1). Taxonomy (NCBI): domain Eukaryota; kingdom Metazoa; phylum Chordata; class Mammalia; order Primates; family Indriidae; genus Avahi; species Avahi laniger. The sequence continues at coordinate 88,484 of CAUYSK010034957.1, read as the reverse complement.
GCATGCGCCACCATGCCTGGCTAATTTTTTCTATGTATTTTTAGTTGTCCAGATAATTTCTTTCTATTTTTAGTAGAGACGGGGTCTCGCTCTTTCTCAGGCTGGTCTCGAACTCCTGAGCTTAAACGATCCGCCTGCCTCGGCCTCCCAGAGAGCTAGGATTACAGGCGTGAGCCACCGCGCCCGGCTGTATAGGGTTTTTTAAATGCCTTTTTCCCATCTCTTCTCCTTTTGAAAATCCTATAATATGAATATTTGTTTGCTTGATGGTGTCCCATAAGTCTTGCAGACTTTCTTCACTCTTTTTCATTTTTATTATTTTTTTTAACTGGGTAATTTCAAATAGCCTATCTTCAAATTCACATTCTTTCTTCTGCTTGATCAAGTCTGTGAGTGAAGCCCAGAGTGTATTTTTTATTTAATTCATTGAATTTTTCAGCTGCAGAGTTTCTGTTTGCTTCTTTTTGTGATATAGATCTCCTTGTTGAATTTTTTGTTCATATTATGAATTGTTGTTCTGATTTTGTTGAATTTCCTATCTGCATTTTCTTGTATCTCATTAAGTTCCTTTAAGATCGTTATGTTGAATTCCTTTTCTGGCAATTTGTCGATTTCCTTTTCATTGGACTCTGTTACTAGAGAGTTATGTTCCTTTCATGGTGACATATTTCCTTGATATTTTATGTTTCTTGCATCCCTGTGTTGATGTCTGTGCATCTAATGGAACAGTTACCTCTTCCAAATTTTCTAGGGTGTCTTTCATAGAGAAAGACTTCTGCCTGCATTTAGATGTTAGTGTGCCAGTTGCAATGAGTCTTATGACTCTTGTCTGGGTAGGTGCAGTGATACAGTTTCTGTGCAACTTTTTCAGCTGCATTAAATGTCAGCAGTAACTGGGTGCCTCAGTAGCCTAGGCTTTAGAATTTTTGTGGTGATGTTGATGGTAAGATGTTTATATCCTTAGTGGCAAGGGCTTTGGAGTCCTCCTATTCTCATTTTTCCTACAATGAGGAGACTTATTGGAGGGGTTCCCTCTTGGTATCAAGTCTCATATAGCCTACAAGTAGCTGCTGTAATGCTGGATACTAGGTGCAGGTGCTCAGAGCAGCTGGGGGGCCAGGATACTATTAGGTTGGTGCAAAAGTAATTGTGGTTTTAGCATTGTTGAAATTTGCTGTTTGATGTTGGAATACATTCTTAAATAAATGTGATTATGTTATACATCATTTTAGTGCATATTTCTCACTTTACATTTTTTTACTAAGGACTTATTACTTGCTGTTTATATTTATTTTACACTATGGAAATTATGTTAGACAAAAAGCAAATGTGAGCAATTTTCTTATTTGAGTTCAAAATACGTCATAAAGCTGCAGAGACAACTCACAACATCAACAACACATTTGGCCCAGGAAATACAGTGGTAGTTCAAGAAGTTTTGCAGAGGAGACAAGAGCCTTGAAGATGAGGAGCAATGGCCGGCCATCAGACTTTGAGAACGACCAATTGAGAAAGTTATCAAAGCTGATCCTCTTATAACTACATGAGAAGTTGCCGAAAAATTCAACCTGGCCCATCGACCATTCTACCATTGTTCAGCATTTCAAGCAAATTGGAAAGGTGAAAAAGCTTGATAAGTGGGTACCTTATGAGCTGATTGAAAATCAAGAAAATCATTGTTTTGAAGTGTCGTTTTCTCTTATTGTATGTAACAACAATGAACCATTTCTCGATCAGATTGTGATGCGCGAAGAAAAGTGGATTTTATATGACAGCCAGTGACAACCAGCTCAGTGGTTGGACCGAGAAGAAGCTCCACAGCACTTCCCAAAGCCAAACTTGCACCAGAAAAAGATTATGGTCACTGTTTGGTGGTCTGCTGCTGGTCTGATCCACCACAGCTTTCTGAATCCAGGTGAAACCATTACATTTGAGAAGTATGCTTAGCAAATCAATGATATGCACCAAAAACTCAACGCCTGCAGCTGGCATTGATCAACAGAAAGGGCCCAATTCTTCTCCATGACAATGCCCAACTGCACGTCTCACAACCAGTGCTTCAAAAGTTGAATGAATTGTGCAACGAAGTTTTGCCTCATCCACCATCTTCATCTGACCTCTTGCCAAGCGACTACTACTTCTTCAAGCATCTTGACAACTTGTTGCAGGGAAAACACTTCCTCAACCAGCAGGATGTGGAAAAAAAGTTCAACGAATCCTGAGGTATGGATTTTTATGCTACGGGAATAAACAAACTTATTTCTCGTTGGCACAGCTGTGTTGATTGTAATAGTTCCTATTTTGATTAATAAAGATATGTTTGAGTGTAGCTATAATGATTTAAAATTCATGCTCCAAAACCACAATTACTTTTGTACCAACCTGATAGTCTCAGAGTCTCATGAACCTATTATGGCACCTGGGCCTTGGAGTGCAGGTTTGCTCTCCATGGCAGGGTTGAATGTAGGTTGCCCACAGCCCCAGGATCTGTGACTCTGAGTCACTTCCTTCCTAGAAGCTCAAGTCTAAGGGGTCGAGTTGTAGCTTTTTTTTTTTTTTTTTGAGACAGAGTCTCATTTTGTTGCCTGGGCTAGAGTGCTGTGGCGTCATCCTAGCTCACAGCAATCTCAAACTCCTGGGCTCAAGCAATCCTTCTGCCTCAGCCTCCTGAGTAGCTGGGACTACAGGCATGTGCCACTATGCCCAACTAATTTTTTCTATATATTTTTAGTTGTCCAGATCATTTCTTTCTATTTTTTAGTAGAGACGGGGTCTCACTCTTGCTCAGGCTGATCTCGACCTCCTTACCTTCAGCGATCCACCTGCCTCGGCCTCCCAGAGTGCTAAGATTACAGACGTGAGTCACCGTGACCGGCCTGTAGCTTTGATTCTACCTCTGAAAGGCAGGATACAGCTCTGGCATGACTCCAAGAAGAAGGGGTACACTGATAGTATGAGCTCAGAGTACAGGATATGGCTGTAATAGGGAGGATGAGTCAGTAGGGCTCAGTCTAGTAGGTACTTTATATGGTTATTTCATTTTCTCCCATTTTTGAGCACAGGGAAATTTAGTGACTTACCTAGGGTCACACAATAGGCAATCCTGAACTCAGAATGTGTTTTTCTCATTTTTGTACAGATTTTTGTCTTATGTGCACATATGCCTATATACGTAGGAGGTGCCTGGAGCCATCCACAGTTATTCCCTTACCTAATTTTAAAACAGTGATGGAAAATAGCCATAAACACTTTTAACTGAGGAAAAGGCTAGACATTTTCCCCAGGGAAAGAGTAAAATTTCCGGTTTCACATGGTACTCCCAAATTTTGTGACTTAGAAGGCTGCCTTTGTTACCTTCAAACGCTTTTATGGCCCTGGGGCTTTTAGGTTTTCAAACTTTGGTTTCCAAAATAATCATTTATGTTGAATGCATATGTTGTATATACAACTGAGAAGTTTGGAGCTCCTGTTTGCAAACCATTTTCACCCACTGAAACCTTTATGGTATGGATAAAGAAAGTATTGATAGATTGGGCTTTGTAATTTTGAAGTTGCTTGGAGGGAATGGTTCTATATGCCCTCAAAAAAGGCAAAAGGTGCTGGTTCATACCAAAACAGAGCTTTGAATCTAGGCTACTGTTAAATTAATAGGAACATGGTTCTGTTTGAAAAGAGGAATAAAGCATAGACCTGGAGAAGTCATAAGAAAGTGTGGGATTGTCAAGACCCTCCTATACTGTTGTGAACATTCATAGGAGTACCTTATAAGTAAGCTAAGTAAACACGGGCAATAGTACACACGAATTCAAGAATACAAACTTCTGAAGATGTACTAGAAACAGGAATTTAAATTAAACTAGAAGTGACTCTTTTAATGAAGGAAATTGTGAATGAGTAACATGCCTCAACTTAGCTGTCCCTTATGAGTGCTTAAGGAATTTAGAAGAAACCTTTCTGTCTCCATTTGGGTAGAAAGTTTACATGACAAGGGAAGAAAGGATGAAATAGTGAACTTGGTAAAAGAAAGTAAAATCGGGATCCTTTCTTGTCATGTATAAATTTTCCAGAGGTCTCTCTTCCACAGGTATTATAGAGAGAGGAAACAAATACTACTAAATTCAGGGAAAAGTTATCTTCATTAGTGTAAATGGGCAGCCTTGAAATTACATTTTAAGGACCGTGAAGGTTTAGACATTGCCATCTCTAATTCTGGGTAATGTGAATAAGTGAAGATAGCCAAGAATTCAATGGAGAAAAAAACTTCAGTCCATATTTTCCAAATGGTTTTCTGTGTGACTCAGGGTTAACCATGTGCCCTGCTATGTGTGCCTCAGTTTCCTTATTCACACAATAGGAAAACCTTGTTTCTTATCAAGTTTGCAGACCTGCTGGAGTTGAATGAGGTAATGTTTATAAAGGCTTTGAATTCTTAATGGAAAAGTGCCTTGTAAACACAAGGCAATATTGTTCTACATTGGAACCGAAGATACAACTTTCCTGTAAAAGTGGAAATACTCTTAAAATTTACATTTTTTCAAAGCTCTTTTCAAAAATCAGAATGAAGATGTAAAATCATTTCAGCTTTGGAAGACTTTTGATGGATTCTTAAGTAATAGTGAAGTAAAATCATTTCAGCTTTGGAAGACTTTTGATGGATTCTTAAGTAATAGTGAATTAATAATTTCCAATCCTTTCTCTGACTCAATACATCAGAATTCCAGCTATGGAGACCCAATCACATCTGTCATTTTTAGAGAAATGTTTGTTTCTTTCAGAGGAGCTAAATGTGGTCAGATTGAAATATAATTATCCTCACTTTAGTCTCCTTGGTGAGAACGAATGCTTTTACTTCTACAACTTCACAGCCTTTCACGTCAGTTTGGAGGGGACACTTAGACCCCAGAAAAAAAATCAAATTATACTATTTTTTGTTATGTAAAATCAACTTGAAACCATTATGCAGGAATAAAGCCAACTGGTTCAGTTAATGTTTAGTCCTTATGACTGGATTCATTTATGAATTCTCAAAGAAAGTGGTGTTACTGATGCTGAACTACTGAGACACCACAAGTAAAGTTTAATACAGCAGTCTGTGGGAATGTTAGTGGATATCATTAGCCTCCAGAAAAAGGAAAGATAGATATATTTAGATTACCTTTTGCCTGTAGTGTGGAAGATAAGATTTATTATGAAGACAGATAGAATAAAGGACCAGATAGTAAATATTTTAGGCTTTGTGGGCCAACTGTCTCTGTTGCAGCTACTCAACTTTACCGTTGTACCACAAAGACAGCCATGGATAATATGTAAATGAATGAGCTGTATTCCAGTAAAACTGTATTTACATATGCTGAAATTCGAATTTTATGTAACTTTCACATGTCATGAAATATTCTTTAGATTTTTTGTCAAACATTTAAAAATGTAGAAATCATATTTAGTTTGCTAGTCATACAAAAGCAACTGGGTGATTTCACTTGTGAGCCATAGTTGCTGACCCATGCTATAGCATGGCAGTGAGCAAAGCTCCCATTCTTTTTTTTATTACTCCATCCATTTTGCAGAATATAGAAATTACCTCAATGAAGTATATGCTACTCTTGAGGTGCTTTAATGAGAAGCCTTACAGACAGAGCTGTATCACTAATTCTGAACTTTTTGCAGTGTAATATGCTGCTGGATTGTGAGCTTTTTAAGGGCAAGAAGCATCTTTTATTCATTATTGTATTATGTGCATATCATTTCATCCAAAGAAGAGACTCAACAAATGTCTATTAAATTGATGAAATCTCAGCATATGAACTCTTAGAGCAGTATTTCAGTGGCAATGATATCACCAAGTTGCAGTTTCTCTTTGTCTTCCACTCTCCTCTCCATACTCTCAGCCTCTTCTTCATTCGCCATGCCAGCTATTGTTGATTAACTACGTTAAGGAAATGGAATAGAGATGAGTGAATAAAATTCAGGATTTTAGTGTGAGGTCCCCCAAATTATTTCTACAGTGATTATACTTAGTATACAGTCAGAGACATACCTATTCACTGTTATTTATGAGCTCAGAGCAACCAAGAGCTCCACGGTGAAAATTCTGAATTTAAGCCTTTTTTTTTTACTCTTTTTTTTTTTTATTATTTCAGCATATTATGGGGGTACAGATGTTTAGGTTACGTATGTTGCCTTTGGCCCCCTGCCCCCCATGAATTTAAGCCCTTTGAAGGTAGGAATTATGTGTGGTTCTCATCCGCAGTAGCCATAGCATTGCAGATCTTTAGACCTGATTGGTATAAAGGGCCAGTTAGTAAAGATTAATATTTTAGGCTTTGTGGGCCAGCCATCTCTGTTGCAGCTATTCAGCTTTGCTCTTGTCCCACAAAAGCAGCCATAGACAATATGTAAGTGAATGAGTGACTAGAGATTTATTTGGACCCAGTCACATTGAACCAGTGGGCATATGTCATCAACTTTTTGCTTGGCTCTACGCTTAACAGTTACTGTTCAGCAAAAATAGCTCTTTAGATCCGCCACTCTGGTACCTAAATCAGGGACTAATTTTAGAGAGGGTATCTGCAGTTGTCTATGTGCGGCTTCCCAGAAAGAAAAAAAAATTTTCATTTAAAAAAAGTAATTTGGAAGTTCTAAAGAAAACTAACATTGCTGAAAGTTTAGAAAAAAATCTAGGCCAGGTGGCTCACACCTGTAATCCTAACACTCTGGGGGGCTGAGGCAGGAGGATCACTCAAGCCCTGGAGTTTGAGGTTGCAGTGAGCTATGATGATGCCACTGCACTCTAGCTGGGGCGACAGAGCAAGACTCTGTCTCAAAAAAAAATATATATATATATATAAATTATATTTATATTATACACATAAGAAAGATTTGATCTCTCCACTTATAGGTACTATGGACATATGTATTTTCTTAGTCTATAAAAAATACTGTATATATTTTTTATTAAAATCTTTTTGATGTAAAGGTAAGATGAGGATCTGTTAATTGAAGGTGTAAGGTATAAATTTCAGACAGATCATAGAGTCTTTTAGCTTTTTTATCCAATATGGATTTGAGATATTTGATACTAAAGGGGTAAAATAAGTTAAGCAAGATGAATGTTATTATTTAAAAATAATTGAAATATTGAAAACGAATCAAGAAAGACAAAATGTTAGTAAGTTGCTGGGGCCTATTTCTGTGCTGCTTTGTTGTATTTCCTGTATGTTCTGTGTGCTACTTTGTCATAATTCCTGTATTGAGACACTGTCAATATGGGGCCGTTAGTAGCAAGTGACTCTCTGGGCCACTAATTTGAGTCTAGAGGCTTTGTTCAAAACCTAAGGTATCTCTCACAACACCATATTTCAGTTCAGTTGGCTCTTGGAATAGCATAATACCGTCAAATAACTAGACCAACACCAGTTATCACAGATCACACCTGTCTACTAGTTTACAGGAATCTTATGCTAGGATTTCAAGGGTAATAGTTTTTTCTCAGGAAACCAACTGTTAACTGTAATGAAGTCACATGTGAGGTTAGGACCTAAAATTAGCACATTAGGTGAAAATCACGTGTAACCAAAGTTAGCTTTGAAAAATCCCTTAGATTGCTCATAGAGTATAGCCTAACTGGATTCGTGTATATGATCATGTTCAGTAAATATACACTGCACATTATGGATAAGAATTAATAATGTATACAGTAATGCAAAGTGTATATATTTATATACACACGTATATATAATAAAGTATATACATCTACAGAATAATTTATGGTAGTTTTTTATTTTCATAAAATTTTTTCTCAAGCATGTATGATTTTGTTTGATTAAGTAAATTTGATTCTTATGCCATTGTACATTATGCTCCTCCTTCATTTTACTAATTTTTAATGAAAGGCTTGACTTAAAATCTTTATAGTATCATGTTAGCTGTTTACCTCTGTTTTCTACCAGTGAGTTCCCTAAAGGCAGAGTCTGTGTCTTATTTATCTTTCCTCCCTAAAGCGTCTAATGTAGTATCTTACACGTAGTGAATATTTAGGAAATGTTGGTTTAAGAGGAGGTAGATGGACCGGGCGTGGTGGCTCACGCCTGTAATCCTAGCACTCTGGGAGGCCAAGGCGGGCGGATCGTTTGAGTTCAGGAGTTCGAAACCAGCCTGAGCAAGAGCGAGACCCCGTCTCTACTAAAAATAGAAAGAAAATAATCGGACAAAATATATAGAAAAAATTAGCCAGGCATGGTGGCACATGCCTGTAGTCCCAGCTACTCGGGAGGCTGAGGCAGAAGGATTGCTTGAGCCCAGGAGTCTGAAGTTGCTGTGAGCTAGGCTGACGCCACGGCACTCACTCTAGCCCAGGCAAAAGAGTGAGACTCTGTCTCAAACAAAAAAAAAAAAAAAAAAAGAGGAGGTAGATGAAGCCTGAGCAAGAGCAAGACCCCATCTCTACAAAAAGTAGTAAAATTAGCCACGCATGGTGGCGTGCAGCTGTAGTCCAAGCTACTTGGGAGGCTGAGGCAGGAGGATTACTTCAACCCAGGAGTTTGAGGTTACAGTGAGCTGTGATGATGGCACTGCACTCTAGCCCAGGCAACAGAGTGAGACCCTGTCTCAAAAAAAAAAAAAAAAAAAAAAAAAGACATAGATGAGCAGTTGCATATAAGACATTTATGTGTCTTAGTCAATACTGGTGTTTTTCCTTTTTCTTTTAAATTTCTTTTAGAGAAAGGAGTCTTGCTGTGTTGCCCGGGTTGGACTTGAACTACTGGACTGAAGTGATCCTCCTGCCTTAGCCTCCCAAGGAGCTGGGATTACAGGCATGTGCCACTGTGCCCAGCAACACTGTTTTAATTGCAAAGAATAGAATCTATTCAAATTGGCTTAAACCCAAAAGGAAGACTTACTGGAAGACCATAGGGATATGTCATGGAACCAAGGAAAGAAATGCTGTGAGCTAGGCTGATGCCACAGCACTCTAGCCCGGGCAACAGAGTGAGACTCTGTCTCCAAAAAAAAAAAAAAGGAAGAATCATCTTAGGAGATTAACCTGCTTCGGGCCTCTATTAAGAGTGGCAAGCCAGGTGAGTTGGAACTCGCCTATAGTTCTGACTTCTTGGGAGGCTGAGGTGGGAGGATTGCTTGAACTCAGGAGTGTGTGGCTGTAGTGAGCTATGATTGGGCTACTGCTCTCCAGCCTGGGCATCTATTCTTCCATCTATTCTTCCAAGGATGCCACTTCATGACCTTAACCTTTATTAACTAACTGCACTAGTTCGGGGGAAAAAACCCCAAAACTGCCAAATTTTTACCCCCCAAGGAACTGCTCCTTCTGTGTGGATGGCCTATTTGAAATAAGTAAATACTAGGGCAACAGCAGAAGTCTCATATTATTAATAAAAACAAACAAAAAGTATGGTCTTGTCCACTGACTAAAGGGTGAGAGGGGTGTTTGAAATCTGAGCCTTTGAATATACTTTACAGAAGGAGCAGCACCGGTGTCACAATTGTTCCTCTTAGGGAGGAACCTAAATATAAAAGTGTGCCTGAGTTGGTGAGTCAGTAGCAAGAACCTGAGATCAGTATGTGAAAAGCAGCTCTGTTATAGTATATGGAACAAACTTTAGACAAGGAGAAGTGTGGTCTGGTCATCTTTTCCTTAGAGAGGGGAAGGGATCAGGGGAGGGGGGAGATATTCCAAATCCACCTACATCGTCAGGAAACATTTTTAAAGGACATTTAAATGCTTCCATTGAGTTGCAGCTTAAGTCCAATCTATGGCTAAAGGGTTGTTTTATTTTCTGAGCTTGGAAAGGTGTAATTTACATACTCAGTACTAATAATTGCTAGTCTTTAATGCAGCTAAAAACAGTGATACTATAAATTTCTATCTGTTCTTCCAAGGATGTCACTTGATGACCTTAATCTTTATTAACTAACTACACTGGTTAGGGGGGAAAAAAAAACCAAAACTGATATTTTTGGGACATTTCTCATATTGTGCCTAACAGTGTACTCTATTGTAGTACCCTACTATATAGTGAAGTATAATATAAAGGGAAGAAAGTTCATATGTGATGCTGTAAGAAATTTGGCTTATCTGTTAGAGCCAAACTCCATGTGGCCCTTCTCTGCCCCTTAAAGCTCTCAAATAGCTCTGAGACATACAGAATAATTATCTTTAATTACATAAATAAAATTTGAGAGAATCTTTTTCCCTGCAAAAGAAAAACACTTCTATTTTAAACATTTTGAACCAATAAGTTCTTTAATTGCAAACAGAGTGTTGTGAGTTTATTATAGAAATTATTTGGCCTGTATACACCTCGCAGTAACACAAAGTGCTAACACCTTTTCAGTGTGTTGTTTTACAAAGTGCAGAACTGCTAGAGGTATTTGCTTAGTGTGAAGGCAGAATTTTGTTACTTTGATTTTACCTTCTTTTAAGAGACATGAAAAAATAGAAGATAAGCTTCCAAAAATAGACCCAAGTAACTTATATGTAAGTGAACTGGGCTGGAGAGTTGTGATTAGTTCCAGAAAATGATATAGAATTTATACAGGCAGAGATTTGGAAAAGGTCAGTCACTGAAGCCTGATCAGTGAAAGCTTGCTTATAAGTAAAAATTAAAAGTCCCTAAAGGTTTTGTTGCCATTTTTTCCCTTTAATTCTAGGTCATGCTTGACTTTTTTGTCTTTACTCAAAGCTCTCTTAATATTAATCCATGCCTGTGTGTTTCTCTTCCTTCCATGTCCTCACAGCGATTCCTCAGGCACTGAGTAGCAACTGCCCTTAGAGAATGCTTTTTTAAGGAGATCAAAGACAGGGGAAGTTTCAGTCCAAAATAAGGGCTACAGTAAGTTCAGTGACTCCTCGTCCTACCTCACAGTATGTCAAGATTAATCATTTAAAAGGGGAGTAACATTTAGCATCCCCAAAGGTATGGAGTGCTATGGAAGGAAAGAGATGAACCATTGAAATTAATTATTCCTGTGGGTTATGGGAAAGTAGAAATATGTACCTACTGTCTTATATTAAAACTTAGCTAGTTATTTTCCAGTGTCTGTCAGTGTCATTGGTAAGAAAATATTTTCCTTAAGTTCCGGTAACAGACTACATAAAGATAGATAACTCCTCATGCCTACTATCAAAATAGTGACCCAGTTGCTAGCTAAGCCCTTTCATATTTGTAGAATGTAACTTGTTTATAAGCATGCTTAAGACAAAAACCAACAAAAAGATAAATTTTTAACAGGTGTGACCAATTATATTGTCATTTTCTTTCTACAAAAGTAATTTGTATTTCACCCATTAAAAGAATAATTTGTCAGCTCTGTATGTCTCTGCATTCTTGTGCTTTCAGCAGCCTAATACACTTTTAACTTTTGTCTGAATTTTCATCTTTCTTTATACTTGATATTTTGCTTTTTTTTTTAGTCACAGAGACATTCCTTGCCATCATATTGGTTTAATTCATTATCTCTTTCCAGCCACTAGGTAATCTCTTACTAATAACTATCTTAGTGATGATACAAGGAGATGAAGTTTTCACCAACAGAAACATACTGCTGTCCCCTAGCACTGTGCTGGGTAATTTGAGGGCCACAGAATTATAAATAAGATGATCTCTTACCTTCAGGACACAAGAGCCTCATTGGAAAGAGAATTTAATGTTTACTGAGCTTTCAGTATGTTCATGATAAAATGTTAGTTTTGCTACCCTCAAGGAGCTCACTGATGTATGTAAGTAACTGTAATCACAAGCTAAAACAGTGGGCTGTTATATATTTTTTAAGATGTATATAAAAAGATATGCAAGTTCTGAAGGAAAAAAATGATTTTTAAGTTTGGGAAACAGGGAAGACAGAAGGTGACATCGGTGGTGCTGAACTTTTTATAAAAGAGGTATGATTTATATGGACATGTTAAAATGGAAGAGTAAGGAAAGCCTTCCAAATAGAAAATAAGCCAAGATCCGGAGGCTGGTATGTGTCTGTTCATGTATTTATTAAAGAGGTATTCATTGAGCATCCCACTTGGGTTAAGTACTATTCTAAGCTAAGTCCTGATAATACAGTGGTGAACAAGATAGCCACTGTTCTTGGCTTATATTCTAAAAGGGAGACAACTTGTGATTGACTCTAGATGAGTAGAATAAGCAGTTCTAGAGAGTTCTTTGGAAAGAATTGTGAGCTGGAGAAGTCTTCTTGCTTGGGGTCCTGCAGATTGCTAAGTATAGGAGCTCTTTTGTGCTCCGCTTTGGTAAATGAGCCAGCCTTATATCTTTCATAACTCCTTTCAGAGCTGTACCACTAGCCATATGCCTATTGAGCATCTGAAATGTGGCTAATCTGAATGTGTTGTTAAGTATAAAATACAGAATTTCAAAAATTTAGTATCCCCCCAAAAGAGTTAAAAATGTAATTTTAAAATTAATTACATATTGTAGTGATGATAGTTTGCATGAGTTAAATAAAATATACTGTTAAACTTAGTTTTACCTTTTTTATTTTTACTTTTTAAATGTGGCTTCTAGAAAATTTTAAATTAAATTCATAGCTCTTAGTAGTGGCTCACATTGTATTTATGTTAGATAGTACTGCTGTAGTACAATGGTATGTTCTTGGTGTACACTTAAAAGAAAATACATCCTGTAATAATCTTATTAAAGATGTGCTAAGGCAGTATGGGTGTATAATACTCAGATAAAATACTTATTTTTCTTCTTTTTTGATCTTTTTATTTACTCAGATATCTCTTTCCTTTCCATTTTATTCATGACCTCTGCCATAATTTTTCCACCTGGTGGCTCAAAATTAAAAGAAACTCCAGGTGAGAGCAAAATAGTCTTCGTATTTCTAATTTCAAAGAGCTATTACATTGCTTTTGCCCTGTGCTTTTAGCTACCTATATGCTTGCTGCTCCCTCAGCAAGCAAGATGACACTCTCCTCACTCCAGCCTTATCAGTTCTTAACCTTCCTTCAAGACTGAGCCTGTGACCCCTGCTCTGAAGCCTTTCCCAACCCCTTCAGTCAAGGTTAGATGGCCCCTCTTTACTGCTCACCCTGTTCTCACTTGTGATGGTTGATGAATGGACAAACTGGCTATCAGATGCTTTGAAATTAATTGAATTTGAAACTGGAAACAGGGACATCACAACATTTATTCCTCAGACTAACTGAAAATCAACAAGATAAATGAATTCACTTTGCTTCCTTGCAAGTCTTCATGCCTCCTCAGTGACCAAAATTATAAGGTCATTTTGAATGCTCCATCAGGTCACATCTGTTCTCACTGCAGAGATATTTGAGTAAAAGCTCAAGTGTGAAAAGGATGGTAGGCTGCAGCTTCTGTTCCATTGAGCAGTTATTCTGTGGCAAGCCACTTAACCTCTACTATCCCATTCAGAAAATGATGGTGACACCACTTTACTTTCCCAGGGCCTTTTTGATGCTTAAGGAAGAGTATTACAATATTAAGAGAGTTCAATAATAGGGTACATTCTGCCTGTGTGCTGTAATTAGACTGTTCTTTAGTGGGTTTTATTTTGTTTTTCCAATCAGGGTACTTCTGGAAACAATTTATTAAATGGGCTGAAAGTTAATGAAAACATATGCTTATCTGCTTTTTATACTTTCTGTATTAATCTAAGCATATGTCAGATTGTCTTCTGAATTCCTAAATGATGTGTTTAATTTACTAGGCTTCATTTGAAGATTGACTCCTTGGTAGCTGTATTTTAAAAATACCACTAGTGCACTCCTAATGTAGTCTAGCCTGTACTTTTTTAAGGGTAGTATTTCTTTCTTCATTACTTGAGTTCATAATCTGTGAACATTATCATCAGTATCTTGTGATTGTCCTTTAAGTTCATGTACAGACTATATTTTACTGAAGCTTTAAAAAATCGATTAAAGTCCTGTCAAAGTAATGTGACCTAGTAGTCCAGCTGCCACTCTGAATGTCTGTGAACTTAGGGAACAGATAGGTACGTGTAGTGTAGCAAAAGAGCCTGAGACTTGGAGGCAGAAGTAGGGGTTTCAAGTCCTGGCTGTACCACTCATTTACTGTATGACCTGAGCAAGTCACTTCTGATCAATTACTTTACCTATAAAAATGAGATAATAGTACCCTACGTGTTTGTTAGGAATGGGAGAACCTATATAAAAACACTTCATAAACTGTAAAGGAGTTTATTGCCAAAAGAGTTTTGTGATGCTTTGATTGAAATTTACTAATTAGCTCTAATTAGAAATAATAGCACTGAACAAATAATGTGGGAGGAAGGATTTTTCTGACTTTGAAATATCTGTAATAATTTGGATGAAAAGCTAGGAGACTCTTCCAAGCACTTTGTGGCAAAGTGTAAGAGAGGAGATAACTCTAGTCCTAGGGCTTTGGAAATAATGGGTCAAGGCAGGTCCTAAAAGCATTTTTGTTAAGTACCCTATGGACCTGGATACTCAAGTAATGGAACTATAGTGCTATATGTTGAAAATAGGTCTAGGACGAGACATACCGGGGACCAAAGAGGATTCATAGAACTCTGGTAGTTTGGCACTATATACTAAAATGTTAAATATACAAGCATTTCCTCTTCAAGGAAGTCACCTTCAGGATACATTCACATACATGGAGGCACAAAGATTTTTTGCAGTACCGTATGCATATTTGTCTAGATGTTTTTATTTGCAAAGGGTAGAGTCCTAGTTCAAGCTCATTAAAGAGAAAGGGAGGAGGGAGGGAGAGAGAAAAAGAGAGGGGAGAGGGAGAAGGAGAGGAGAAGAGGAAAAGGGCGAGAGAAGAGAAAAGAAATATTTTCACCTTAGGCCGCCTAGATCCAGGACCAACACTATCCTTGTTCCTCAGGTGTATGGTATGTTGTCTCTCTTTTTTTCTGAGCTCTGCCTTCTCTTTGTTAGCTTCATTCTTAAATAGACCCTTTCCTTGTGGTGGTCCTTGGCAACTCCAGATTAAGCTCCTCCAGTTGAGCAGTCAGGAAAAAAAAGAGAGAGAGAATAAACTTCTCCTCTATAGTTCCACAAAAGTCCTAGAGTTGACTCTCATTGTGCTGACATTGGTCAAACACCCATCTCTGACCCACCTCCCCAGGGCAGGCAGACAGAATATTTCTGATTAATCTGGCTCGAGTAACATCCTTGAGGTGGCAGTGGGAAATGGGTTGATCCCATTTTAACCACATGAAGTAACATTTAGCAAATGGTGCTTTCTCACTGCAAGAGTAAGGTGTTGTTATTAGAAGAAAGAAAAAGATGCACACCAGACAAAAGCAATAGCTATTCACTATAATATCTATTTCTAATAACAAATATATGGGAACAACCTAAATGCCCATCAGTAGGGGGAAAATTAAACAAATATGATATATGGTAGAATACTATATAGCTATTAAAATGATAAGTCCATGTGTTGATAAGAAAAAAACGTTTACTCCTTAATATTAAATTAAAAATGAAGTTGTAGTGCAGTGTTGTTAATCATGTGTCTTTATGGTTGTGAATATTTAATATTTTTTATTCATATATTTTATATTGCTTTTGATTTGCTGTTATGTTCAAGTGTTTAAAATGTGTGTATGTGTGTGTGTATTCACTTTTATAATTTAAAAAAGTAATGCCAAAGGTGGCCCTTGTTCCAAACCAGAACTAGAATTGACAAGGCTCAAGAACTACAGAGACAGGCCAGGTGCGGTGGCTCACGCCTGTAATCCTAGCACTCTGGGAGGCCGAGGTGGGAGAATTGCTTGAGCTCAGGAGTTCGAGAGCAGCCTGAGCAAGAGCGAGACCCTGTCTCTACTAAAAATAGAAAGAAATTGGCTGGACACCTAAAAATACATAGAAAAAATTAGCCGGGCATGGTGGCGCGTGCCTGTAGTCCCAGTTACCTGGGAGGCTGAGGCAGGAGGATCGCTTGAGCCCAGGAGTTTGAGGTTGCTGTGAGCTAGGCTGACGCCATGGCACTCTAGCCCGGGCAAGAGAGTGAGACTGTCTCACCAAAAAAAAATAATAAAATAAAATCTGAATTTACTTTGCTCTGTGTGTGTGTGTGTGTGTGTGTGTGTGTGTATGTTTTAGCATTTTGAGGAAAGCATCAGACATTCCAAATAGAAAACTCAAGTGCATTGCATTAAGTTGTATTTATTTTTGACTTAGCACTAGTAGATATGGTAGTAAAATAAGTACTAGGTGCTGACATGCAAACATAATTAACACATGGTAGTTGCTGCCTTCACATAGCCTTCTGCGAGTAGGGAATATAGACATATGGACAAAGAAAGTGTAATGGGAGAGGGGCAGGTTGTCAGAAAAGGGATCACTGTACTTTGGGTAACCTCATTTTTTCCTTCTCATTTCCTCTAATTGCTTGCTAGAACTTTCTTGATTTTTTAGTTATTGTTCAACTGTGTTTTAAGAGGAATTGGTCATCTTTTCTTAGCTTTCGAGGCACCTTTTGAAATTCAATAGATATTCCATCTTTATAACTTAATCACAAGAACTACAATACTAAGGAACATGGAAAAATTTCAAAGACTGTTTTTTTATCCTATTAATTTACTGAATAAAGTCAGTCTGTTAATAACTCAACTGAGCTGAGTTAGTTTCTTTGGAAAGAGTAAGTACCCCTGCCTGTTACCCTTCCCCCACTCCCAGTATACAACATGCTTTTAAAAGTTTGTATCTTAGATACTGTCTGCTACAGAAGAAATTGTCCTATCTTGAGCTTTCTCTTCCTTCTCCTTTGGATAAATAAGATTTTGAGCCTGCCTTAGTAATTGTGTGTATGTAATTGAGAAGCTGTAAAAGCCCAATTTCTGCGGCTCAAAAATGCGAGATTATTCCTCTGCTTTTGCCTTTCTTCTTCCCCCACCATACAAATTTGAGCTTGTGTTAGCAATGTATGTCTGGCAATATTCCATTTCCCAAGAGGCCTGTGAACAAGATGATTGTAAAACATTTTTCGTTATAGGACGGACAAAGTAATCCTGATTCCTTAATTCTGGGTCTAGCTTTTTTTGTTATTAAAGCAGCATTTTTAATAGATTCATATGTTGAACTGGTTAGTATTGTAGAGAGACATTTTTCAGAGTCAGAAAAATGAGAGGGAATCTGTTCTTTTTTTTTTTTAAAGAAATACTATACATTATCTTATATCTTTGTAATAATGCATTGTTTTTATAGAGTTATTCTCTGAGTTTTAAAGGCTGTGCTTTTGTTTTTCCCTTTCACTACTTCCTGTGGAATATCATCTGGCTTATCTGCCTATTCTTTCTGCTTTCTTGTTAAGTGTATATGTTTAATATTATTATTTTCCCTGATGGTAATTCCCCATGTATTAGTAAATCCCTGATCATAAACATTATAGAACATTTAGTAGTTATGCTAGAAACCACTACCATTGATGAGACTGAAAAGAGAAAGAGTTTAATTTTGGAGAAAAACCATCCTATTTTCTTTAAAAAATAAGCTATATAAACAAAGCAAAAGAAGGGGCTTGCCAAGGACATTATGTCCTTCAAGGTATTCTCTAGCCTGACTTTAGAAGATAGTCATCACCAACATATTCTTATTTATTACATTGAAATGTAAAATAGATATTATTTTTTATATCTAGATATTAATATGGGTATGGAACTTATTTGAATTTGCTTCATAGGTAATTTAGTTTTTAAAAAAGAATGAAAGGCATTATTAGGCAGTAATATGATCAAATTACCAAAAGCTTCAAGGTGGTTCTATTTCAGTTCTCAACCCGATATGCATTTAAAAATATCTCTACTTAAAATAGTTACTGTTCATAATGCATTATGGTATCTTTTCAGATAACACCTTAGACTATAAAGAAGACATTATCCTTGATTTGATGTATTTAACCCAAGTTAAATTTATGAATTAGGTATTACGTTATACACCTCACTTCCTGTTCTGTGCAACTTGATATATGTGTGAGCCATAAGTCCAGCAGTGTTTATAAGAATATGCTATCGTTGGATGGAAAGGCTATTTCATATTGCTCAGGGAAAATATACAAGATTAATAATGCACGATATATATATAACCTTGCAGTTACAGTTTATAAGAGATTTAACCTGTGGTTAAAGGAAATACAATGAAATCTATTAGAAATCCTTCAAAAAAGGAAAATTCAGAATTTACTTTTTTAATTCCCAGGATTCTGTGCAGTTGACCAGTTTAGGATGGAGAGACTTCATTAGTACATTATTTTTAGAGCAGATGAGAGATTATAAAACTACCTTAGTTTCTGATAGACCGTAGATCAAAGAATCCAGTTCGTATCTACCTTGCCCAACTCTCCCACCCCATTCTCCTTTCCTCATAATTATTTACAGGAAGTACCTTTTAAACCACATGTATAGCTTATATTGCATTTCAGGATCTTCTTTTACCCACAGTATTATTGTAGAGTTCCACAGCGTAACATTGATTAATTAAAAATTTCTTAAGCAGTGGATTAGAGATGGCTCTGCAAAAGAAGAGTGAAATATGCAGTATTTTTCATTTAAATGCAGCCCATGTGATAAACCATTACTGTCGCATAATCTCTGACCAAAGAGACAAACTTTCTTAGCGATCCTATGTCTGTGTCTTTTAAGACCAGCACTGACCACTTTGTGGGCAGTTGTGTGAAACCAGGCACAGGATAGAACTTGCAGGGGCATCTTTCTTTGCAGATAGTTCTAATAAATTACAACTACATCTCACAAAGAGACTCATACTCATGGTACATTTTCTATAATACCTAAGAAACATTAAACAGACAAGTCTTTCAACTAGCCCTAAAATTATTTCCTTTGAAAAGTATTGAGAGTCCAGTTGTTTTGTTCTGAAAGAACTTCTGTAAGAGACTGGTTTGTCAGTGTTTTCTGAGTCCTCATGATATTAAAATATATTAGTCATAAAATAAAGCAATACCTTTTATTTCCACTCTCCATACACAGTATTTTCCAGCTGAAGCTGTACATCAGAATCACTTATAGAGCTATATTTGCTTCTATTTCTAGAAATTCTGATTCAGTAGGTATGAGGTAAAGTCAATGTTTTTAAATTTTTTTAAGTTTTAGAGATGGTTCTAATAGACACACTTCCAGTTGAGTACTACTACCAGCTTACATTGGAATTGGTACCATACATATTTTGTATCATATGAAGGTGAGTTTCTGTCATTTACAAAGAATAACCACGAACATAGCTAGAAGGAAATCCTAGCCATAATCAGAATTTAGATTTTAAAAGGAACCAATCTAAATCCCTCCACTTTACAGATCAATAAACTAACCTACAGTGGCTAAGGAATTTGCCAGAGTTGGTAGCAGAAGCAAATACTAGATCGAAGATTCTGACTTGAGCTCTTTCTATACAAGTATCTTGGACCTAGTTCCTCTTCCAGAAATGCTTCAAAGCCACTCAGTGTTCTAGAAGTTGTCTTGAGCATTCCAAAGCCTGCTGGGGTGTTGTGAGGTCTCAGGGTACTTAATAAAAGCAATAATGCATCAAGCAGAAAGTCTTCATTCTTTGAAGTTCCTAAGTAGGCATTATGAGTGACATTGTAGTTAGAATTATAGACTTTACCCAAGATGCTTTTGTAACTTCTTTGTAAACATGGAAATTTCTGGCAAAAGACATCTAGATTTGGTACTAAGGATTGTCGAGAACAAGAACATCATTTGTCTTATTTAAACTGATCCTTCCTTAAGTACTGGCAGCGAGTCTAGGAAATTATGCCAATGATATATTTCCTAAGCAGGCCTGACTTTTAGCTGTACTTCAGGAAGAGGATATTATGCCCAGATTTGCAATTTAACCAACTAAAGGAATAATATCTTTATTAATTATGATTAGATTTGGCTGTTTAAAAAAATCCAAGTAACAGTAGCTCAGTAAAGGTAGAGATTGATTTTTCTTTTAGATAAAGAAAAGTTCAAAGAGAAGGAAAGTCCTTCATTGGCATGGTTACTCCACAGCCATCAGGGACTCAAGTTGTTCTCTTTTTTGCTCCATCTATTTTTGGTACTGTCTTACATCCTCAGGATGTCTGGTGATTCTAGATGGCTTCTAGACCTTCAAAGGGTCACACTTCCCCTTCTAGTAAGCTCCCTTGAAAGAACTTTTCTAGAACCACCCATCTAATGATTTCTACTTCCATCTCTTTGGTCTTTCCGGTTGTCAAGGAGGCTGGAGTTATAGCTGGGCAAGTTGCTATTTGCAACAATGAGAAGTTCTGTAATTAAGAAGGGGAGAACTAGCACTCTGGGAGGCCGAGACAGGAGGATCGTTTGAGCTCAGGAGTTTGAGACCAGCTTGAGCAAGAGCAAGACCAACCCCCATCTTTACCAAAAAAAAAAAAAAAAAAAAGAGAGAGAAAGGAAGAAAAGAAAAGAAAAATCAGCTGGGTGCCATGGCATACACCTATAGTTCCAGCTACTTGGGAGACTGAGGCAGGAGTTTGAGGTTGAGCCCAGGAGTTCATGGTTGCAGTAAGCTATGATGGTGCCACTGCGCTCTAGCCTGGGCAACAGAGTGAGACCCTGTCTCAAAAAAAAAAAAAAGAAAGAAAGAAGAGAGAATGAATATTGGACAGGTAACCAACAGGCTCTGCTACAACCTGCTCTGAAGAATATAAAATTTATATTAGGAAAATAACATTTTAGTGACATAAAAAACTTATATAGGACATAAATTTAAAAGATCGCCAAACTGCATTTACTGTGTGTCTGATTAATTAAAGCAGTAAATTTCTAGGATAGAATGTTCTGCCTTTGATTTCTCAGCAGGACTCATGGTAACAGCTATTTGGTTTTGTATATTTTAAACTGAAAAATGAGTTCTTCAAAACAATAGGAAAAAAGACACTTTAAATCCTTTTTCCTTTTTGATATAGGGAGACTCAAAACAACCACAAAGATAATTGAAATAGCTATTTATTGAGCTAGCAGGAACAATGTCTACTATATTAGAGGATATAAGCAAGGAACGAACATATTGAAAGAAAATACTCAAGTTGTTTAATATTTAAGTGGAACAAGATAGATTAATGCAGTAAATGAAATAATTAAATATACACACTTCATAGCAATGAATTGCATTAACTCCAGATATGCAAGACCTGCCCTGAAGAAAGGATGTATTAGATATATGTCACCTCTGCTTATATATATCCCACCCATACAAATAAAAAGGGACTGAGAAGATGGAGAGAATTTTGTTATCTGAAAAACTTAGACGCAGTAGCAGACAGTAATCCACAACAAACACAACTGTAGACCATGATATACATAAATGTGGAAATATTTATAATTTTAAAAATGTTCTGTAGTCACATTAGTATCCACTGTTCTCATGGTAGCAGTTACATATTTACTGAATGCCTCATATTTACAGTACACTTTGTGGAGGAAATTCATTCACAATTTACCACTTAGATGAGAAAGTCTACATTTTGGCTTCTTAATAGCTATGAATTTCAAATCTGGGGAAAACCCAGCCTTGTATTTTTTCCCCTTTTTCCTTTCATAAGTACTTATCAGCAATCAAGCACCGAGTGTCTGTTGACTTTTCTCCAGCTGATAGAAAACAGAAAACTATGGAGACTCCCAGTGAGAAGACAGCCAGTTGTGCTGGCCTAGGGCCAAGTTGCACTCTCTGTGACTTTGCCTCTTCAATCTGAGTTCTCCATGGGGCAACAGTTGCAGAGAGCCCTTGAGGCTCTTTGGCCTTTGGCAGTAAGCAATAGGGAGTGCTAATGAAACCAGCTAATGCAACAAGGTCTGTTAGCCTGGCCTTTGAGCTCAGTCAACCATTCTTTGAACATTTTATGATATTGTACTTCTAGCCATCTTTTGGGAAAAATAGTTTACAGTCTGCTCCAATAGTGTGGATCAGGGGCCATTCTCTGTCTTCTATAACATTGGAAATGCCTTCGGCATTGTAGTATTAGATATCTGCTTATTTGAACATACTGTGCAATGACAGCCTTTCCCACCCACTGTTAATTTCCATTGAAGATGTGCTCAGTTTAAGTTTCCAGTAGGGACAAAGAAAGAAAATAGAAATCTCATAAACTGCACTTTCTTTATATCTTACTCGGTGCTAATATAGTTGTCTCATATTTTGGTTTTGTGTCTCCCATTCTGTACCCCGTTTCCCCTCTATTTCAGGTGAAGGTCTCCCACAGGTATATTACTTTGGACCATGTGGGAAATACAATGCCATGGTGCTGGAGCTCCTTGGCCCCAGCTTGGAGGACTTGTTTGACCTCTGTGACCGAACATTTACTTTGAAGACGGTGTTAATGATAGCCATCCAGTTGGTAAGTTGGAGTTGCCATTCTGGGAGAGAATAGGCTGGTCCGCTAGGCACATCCTTGTGGGCCTTTTGGCGATTTGCAGTGTGTGATGCCTAGTGAACTAGTGCTCACAGGCTTGATGGCATTCCGGGAAGCTGGCTGGGGCAAAAGGAGTTAATTCAGAGAAGTCACACTGTATCTGCAGTTTGCTCTATTTTAAGAATTTGTACCTTGGAACAGTTCTCTGCCCTTAACTAAAGTGGAAGCATATTATTTAGCTTAGGGAGAAAGAGGATGATTAGGTGGCGTTGTATAAATGCAAATAATTTCTTTGATGTTTTATTTATAGGTTTTAAACATGTAGCTATATGAGATTTTGTCATGTCGTCCTTCTCCTTTCACTGTTACATCCAAGAAAGGACTGGAGATGTAACCCCTAGCACTAACACGCAGATTCAAAACTTGTGTGACCAAGAATTTGCCTTAATTCTCTAGCCTCCAGTTATCACAGACTGATTCAGTTGAAGAAACAGCTCTTGTAGTACCTACTAAATTACACACCAGTACCAGTTTAAGGAACATTTGCAACAGTTACTTGGAGAAGTTTGTCAGGCCCTCTGAAAGAATGCAAATGTATCTTTGTTTGTTTCAAATGGTGATAATCTACCACTGTCCTATAAAAATATGGAAATGTCTGAGCTTCCCTTTCTATACTAAGTAGAAAAGCTCTGTAGATAGAAGTACTTAATGAAATTTGAAATAATTTTATGGTTATTATTTTGGGTTATATTTGCTTTAACATAAAACTGTAGTCCTATCTCTATACTAACTAGCTATATGATGTCAGGCTGGTATTAAATTCTCTAAGCCTCACTTCTCTTATTTCTGTAATGATGAGTGCCGGGTTGGGGTGTCTTGTCCAACTGGGGATAGAAAAATGTGGGCAGGAGGTGAATGTGGCAGTGGCACCTGTCTTAAAGGCCATCAACAGTCTTATATTCTACCTGGGAATACTTCTTTTCTTTCTAATGCTCATTTTCTAAAGTAAAAGTGTATTGTCATTTTAGCTGAACTGTATAATGCCTGTTTTCCTAATTTTGATATTTGTTATGTATGTATTTGTGACAAAAAATATTCTTTGGTTTACAAGTCAGTAAAATGACTCATTCTGGGTAGTGAAAAAAAGATGAGTTTTATTGTTATTTTAGTAATTTAAAACCTTGGGCCGATAAAAAAAATGTTTTGCTGTATTTTCCCAATGTACTTCTTTAGAGTATTTCTATCATTTTTTTTCT
Organism: Avahi laniger; assembly: GCA_963575035.1. NCBI lineage: Eukaryota > Metazoa > Chordata > Mammalia > Primates > Indriidae > Avahi > Avahi laniger. The sequence continues at coordinate 64,876 of CAUYSK010034957.1, read as the reverse complement.
CTTTTAGCTTTCTCGAATGGAATATGTGCACTCAAAGAACCTCATTTACCGAGATGTCAAGCCAGAGAACTTCCTGATTGGCCGACAAGGCAATAAAAAAGAGCATGTTATACACATTATAGACTTTGGACTGGCCAAGGAATACATTGACCCTGAAACCAAAAAACACATACCTTACAGGGAACACAAAAGTTTAACTGGAACTGCAAGATACATGTCTATCAACACGCATCTTGGCAAAGGTGTGTTTGTTTCCTGCTCTATGAAAAGAACAGGTCATTAGAACAATCTTTTATTCTAGTAACACTTTTATTCTCATTGTACATTACAATTTGTGGTTCTTATTGCTTCATGGGCTAAGTGAAATTGGGATGATAAGTTAATGACTTTCCTACATATCCTATTGACTATTTATAGATTCTTAATTGTTTACACTGTGTTTCCAAATGCTTAGTTTCTGAGCAGTGTGAGTACTTGAATTATTGTAAAAAGGTGATAACATTTAAATGAGTTTGGTAATGAATTTGGTATTTACTTTTGATGACACCATATATGATAGTTCTAAAAAGGACATTAGGCTGCAGTGGGGAAGAGTGCCTCACTGAAATTGGACTAAACTTCTGTTGACTCTGTGTAATCCATACATAATTCTTCAAGGAGTTTCTTATCCGATGGAAATATATTTGCTCTAACATGAGTCTTGAATTTTATTCAGGATAGACTATCAGCACAAGTTTTGCTAAAAGATCTTATCAAGAAAAAATACCTTACTTCTAAGAGAAACCAGCCCAAGGGAAGAGTATTTGCAAGAGAAGCCTAAGGAATAGTGGGGATGCCAAGCCGACAGAGCTTGGGCCCTTTGCCAGCTTCTCCAAAAAGACTTCCCTTTTTATCTGTTTTATATATTGGGCTTCCATGGAAGATTCTTTTCAAAGAAAAGGTTCCTAGGTGATTGAAAAAATACGTTTGAAAATCAACATCCAAGAAAATAGACATGTAAACAGAATATTATCAGGTTCCATGCCTGATAATAGACATAGCTAGCTAATTATATAAAATTTTTAAATATGAATAAACTATCACACTCTAATAAGTATCTTAAAGACTAATTCAATACCTACTAAGTTGCCTCATTGAATAAATTACACGTGTATTCACATGAGGGTTCTAGTGACAGCGAAGAGTAGAAATGACATTACAAAGTAGTATGATAGAACTTGAGTTGAAATCATGATGCTATCAGGACTTTTTTAGTAACCATATGGAAATTCTCATTAACTCTTAAATAAATGTGATATTTTAAAATTGGACTAGAAGGTCCTCTGCCACTTATTATTGGTATCACTTTGGACAAGTTATTTAATCTCACTGAAACTTACCTGTAAAATGAGGGTAGTACTTCACAAGGGTGTTGTGAGGGTTGAATGGATAATATATGTAAGAGCACCATGCCTAATGTGGTTCTTGCACAGTGGTCAATATCCCCTTTTTCCTTCATAATGACATGTAATCTTCTTTTTCACATGGAGACAGACATTATCTTAAATACTAAAGTCAAATTGTTTGGTTTAACTCACAGACTCTAGAAATTGTTCTAATGCCTGTGTCCTAGACTCAGTTCGTGTACTTATTTTATTATTTTTGTCAGGAAAGGCAAGAACAGACAAGGGGTGGGTATTTGTGTTATGTTTGTGTCAGGTACAGTGTAATGGTTAAGAAAAAGATATGCAACTCTTTCACTTAATAGCTATGTGATTTTGGTCCAGTAACATTCCTTCCTCAGCCTCAGTTAGCTCATACTTAAAATGGGTACGATAATTGTACCTGTAACATAGGGTTCTGTGGGATGATTTATATAAAATGTTTAGCATAGTGTGTGATAATAGTATGGTCACTCCATATGTTAGTTATCCTTATTTAATGTTCAATGAATATGTTTTTTTGTTTTTGTTTTTTTTTTTGAGACAGAGTCTCACTCTGTTGCCCAGGCTAGAGTGCCATGGCATCAGCCTAGCTCACAGCAACCTCAAACTCCTGGGCTCAAACAATCCTACTACCTCAGCCTCCCAGGTATCTGGGACTACAGGCATGCGCCACCATGCCTGGCTAAATTTTTATATACATATTTTTAATTGTCCAGCTAATTTCTTTCTATATTTTTTTTTTAGTAAAGACAGGGTCTGCTCTTGCTCAGGCTGGTCTTGAACTCCTGAGCTCAAACGATCCTCCCGGCTCAGCCTCCCAGAGTGATAGAATTATGGGCGTGAGCCACCACGACTGGCCCAGTGAATATGTTTTAAGCATCTACTGTGAATCAGACTAGGTTCCTTCATCTCTTGGTGTACTGCCATTCTTGCTGAAAGTTTGAGTTTATCTCCAGACTTGGGCTTCCTGAGTACCAGAGTTTTTCAGGTCGGACTTAACCTGTCACCATATTTTGTTCTGTTCTTATTACAGAGAATATTTATAGACAGAGATGATTGTCACTGTTCTCTAAACCCTGTCCCATGTCTCAAACTAGAGAGATTTTCATAGGAAGTCTAATGCTATTTGCTTTTAAATGTGTTGCATCCTTTATGTTATAATGAAGAAAAAAGAACTGAGAAGTGTATCTTCAAATGGCTCGAAGAGAATCACCCCTTAATTTTGTGAGGGAGGTGAATAAGTGATGAAGAGTTCTAAACCTAATGTTACCACATCAGATTAGCCATTGTCTTAGTCCATTTTGTGTTGCTATAAAGGAATATCTGAGGGCTGGGTAGTTTATAAAGAAAAAAGGTCTATTTAGCTCACAGCCCAGCATCTGCTTGGCTTCTGGTAAGGTGAGTCTCAAGCTGCTTCCACTCATGGCAGAAGCCAAAGGGGAGCCAGCTGTGCAAAGATCACATGGGGAGAGAGGAAGCAAGGAGGGTGGTGCCAAGCTCTTTTTAACAGCCACATCTCCAGAGAACTCATAAAGTGAGAATTTACTCGCCCAGACTGAGGGCACTAATCGATTCAGGAGCGATCCACCCTCATGACCCAAACACCTCCCATTAGGCCTCATGTCCAACATTGGGATCAAACTTCAACATGAGGTTTGGGAAGACAAACATCCAAACCATAACAGCCACCTTCCCAGTGATTAAGATCTGACTGAGACAGCCCACTTTATATTATTTAATGGTTTAGATTAGATTGAGAACACTGGATCACCTTTCTCCTTTCCTTCAACAAAATATATTTAACCTAAAATCAGGGATATGATGCATGTAAACCAAACACATGTTTCTAATTGGTTGAAAGCAAGCCTTTACACTGTTGAAGAATTTTGTGTTGTACTGGTCTCATCGGTAATAAAACATTTCTTCTTTGAAAATAAAAATATCCTGCATGAAAATATGAGGGCATGTGGAAATAATTAATTGAAAAAGTATGGAGCATTGAAAGAAGTATGGAAATAAAGCATGCTCTGGTTTTTTCACTCTTATTTTTTCTTGAAAGGCCCAGTGGCTTAAATTATAAATTATCACAGTTTATTTTAGAATTCTAGAGCTGGCAAATGACTTTTCAAATTTTATAAATTGACTATTTTATTTTCAGACGAGGAAACTGAGACCCAGAACAGGTGATTTGGCCATGCTTAATTTTTCTGAATTAAATTAATGGACAGGATGAGCCAAGACCTGGATCATTGACCTAGTTTAGGATCCACGTTTTTCCTATTATCCCATATTACATAACTGGTTTTCATAGTTCTAAGGATTTGAGAAGTTACTTTATTGCTGAGTTTAAAAATTATTTTAATCTCATTTTATAATTGACTTTGCTGTGAAGAGAAATCTTTTTTCTGTAGGTCTGATCAATATTGAAAATGTGGAGAGTTTCGCCCTCTAGTGCCCAACTAAAATCCAAACATTTGTCTGGTGAATTTTTAATTACCAAAGGGCCTCTTGCTACAGGAAGTGGATATAAAAATGAAGAGGCAATGAGTAGATATGATACAGTGTGAGAAGCTTCACTGTGGTTTCTCTCTCTGCTCTGCCCTGCCTTGTGGCCTGCCCTGCGCGGGCCTCAACTCCCCCTGCTTATTCTTTTCTGTTTTTCATTTATATATCTTTAGGTTCTGTTAACAAACTGTTTTTGTCTAACTGCTTTTTTGTTTTCAGTTATATGTAATATATTATTGAAAACTTCAGACAATGCATGTAGACAAAAGTTTCTGATCATCTTGCTATTTTATTTCTTTTGTTCTTTCCTTTTTTTTTTTTTTTTTTTTTTTTTAGACAGGGTGTTGTTCTGTCTCCCAGGCTAGAGTGCAGTGGCATCATCATAGCTCACTGCAACCTCCAACTCCTGAAGTCCAGTGATCCTTCTGCCTTAGTCTCCCATATAGCTGGGACTACAGGCACTCACCACTCTGCCTAGCTAATTTTTTCTATTTTTTGTAGAGACAGGGTCTCACTTTTGCTTATGCTGGTCTCGAACTCCTGGCCTCAAGCGATCCTCCCACCTTGGCTTCCCAAAGTGCTAGGATTACGGGAATGAGCTACCACACCAAGCCTTTATTTCATTCTTTTAAAGATTATTTCAATTGATGTACACCAGTTCAGTTTTATGTCATTTATCCCTCTGTCAGGGTGCCTCTCCTTCCCATTAGTGACCACCTGTCCATAAACTTCCTTTAAACTGCTATTTAGAAAGTTCCCTTTTCTTTCATCTAACCTGTAGAGTACTGCTCATTCTTTTTCATGCAAATTTCCCATAATTTGAGGTAGCAGTTGAACATGTTGTGCTTCTTTATTCTGAGCTAGCTGAGTGGCTTTCCCTGCCTCTTTGGCCTCTTGAGTTTACTTTCTGTACAAAGAAAGCATAGTGAAGTTGAAGGTAGCCGTTTAGTCTTGCTTCTCTAATTTATTTTGATAAAGCCCTGAATTTGATTCTGAAAAATAAACACATAAAATGTCTGAGATGAACTATAATTGACAAATTAGAAATGATGGCATGTACTACTTATATTCAGTCTGACAACTGAAGAATGTATAGGATATTTTCTGATGAAGTTGCAGTTTTTTATTAACTATTCTTTATCATCTTCTTCCCAATTAAAAAGAAAGAAGAACCCAGCAACTTGTTTTGGATAAGCTCCCAGAGTGCAAGGACTTTTGGATTTTTTGTTTGTTTTGTTTTGTTTCTTTTTTGACGGGGTCCCACTATGTTTCCCAGAGTGGTCTTGAACACCTGGGCTCAAGCAGTCCTCCTGCCTCAGCCTCTTGAGTAGCTGGGACTACAGGAACGTGCTACCATACCTCACTAGAACTTTGTTTTATGTGCCCATAGAGGGTACCTTAGTAATAAATTTTAAAATCTTCTTAAGACAGTTGTGGGACATGGTACAAATGAGATAGGAGCCAAGAGATTATATTTTGAAATTCACTTATATGAAACTGAATTTTCTTATAAGTGTTTTTCTAATTAATAAAAAACACTAAGCCTGTATACTAGGCATTCTGTAGCTTGTGTCTTTGCAGGCCTGGCCAGAATGGACTGTTGTAACAGTTTTTGTTGCTCGATCTATTGCTCACTTTCTCTGGTGGTAGCCAAAGGGTAACTGTAGTCCGTATACTGGAAATAGCATTTCATTTAAATTGTCTGACTGTCAGGAAGGTGACAGCATTGAGTGAGGGGTGATTACTCACTGTTCAGTGGCTTGGGCTTGGTTTTAATTTAGGATTTGCTCTTTTCACTTGATAATCACTTACCAGTAACAGAGCTAGACAGAGGAAATACACATTGATTTTTTTTGTTGTTTCAGTCTAAAATTCTATCCCTGGTTTAGATATACAAAGAATTAATACGCAGAGCCTTTCCAGAACAGAAGGTTTTCTGAAGGGATTACTTGGTTTTGAACCCTTTTCTGCTTTAATAACTGCAAACATAATGTGTGATCTGTCTTCCTTTTAGAGCAAAGCCGGAGAGATGATTTGGAAGCCCTAGGCCATATGTTCATGTATTTCCTTCGAGGCAGCTTACCCTGGCAAGGACTCAAGGTATCCTTGAAAGTGCTCATTGGAGGGTTTTGTTTCAATGCTCAGTTGTTAATGAACAAGCTGCTGACTAGATGTCTCTAAGAAGCACAAAGGGGAAGGTTGGCAACAGAAATGAGAAGCTGGGACTGGTTACATTAGTCTACATTACATTAGTCTACATTGTAAATTCTCGCCTAGGCTTAGGGAGCCCTGTTTTGTTCACATTTGTCTTCTTTCCTTTCTTCGTTTTTCCTAGATTTGCGATTTACCATATTCTTTTTTCTCATTTCCTCCCAGCCCTGGAAGTCCTGCTTTTTTCTGTGTTAGTATTCCTCCTCCACCACCATTATGTAGCAGGAGGAGTGTTCCCAGTATTTCAGGGAATTTTTGAAACAAATTTATGACTGTAGCTACTGCACACTTTACCAGAAAGGCAGCAGGATGTGTCCCTCTGTGGAACTGGACAATATTTGTTCACGCTATGTAGGCTAAGGACCCACTGGAACTAAAATGAAAATCCAGGTTTAATATTGCTGTTCAAGTATATTAGTGAATAAATGCCTATTCAGACAATAGCCATTACTTGCAAAACGTGTAGAGTTTAAATAGCCTTCCTTAGGTAGGTATCAGTACAGTGACTACAGGTCAGAATTAACTATAAATTATTATAATTACAAGCATTATAATTACCTCTGCCTGTTAGACCAGGAGATGGTGGGCTTCTCACCCTTTTTAAGTCCCATTGGATAGTTAATTGTGAGATATATTTTTAGTTGTAATTTATTTCAACATGTTAATATGGAGAGAAACTTAATCTGTAGCTTGGGGTGCTCCTATACTCCCTACTTCCAGAAAGGCAGAATGATTCATTTTGCTGTACTTTCTGGGACATTGTTCTAAAAAGTAGGCTTCAACCATTCCCCTTGAGATTTTATTTCTTTTGCCCTTAAGTTCCTCTCCTGACATCTCCTTCATGATCTTCTCCTAGTCATACACATCTTCTCACAGATATTGACAGCTTTCAAATAGAGTTTTCACATCCTTCTTGCTTATCATACAGCCAAACAGTGCATTAGTGTATTGTTAATTGCTTAACTCTGTCATGGTTCATGAATCATTTTAGTGGTAATCGTAGTTGTATTATAAAATTTCTCCAATTTACTTGAGAACACTATTGCTTAAATCTAGGTGCAGCAGGCTAGGTAGATCCTGAGAAGATTCCCTAGAGATCCCACTGTTGGTCCACGGTCCAGGAGCCCTCTGGCTACAGTTCTGAGTATACCAGACTTAGGCTGCTCTGAGCCTCTGAAATAACACCAAACCTGTTAGCCATGCCTCTACTACAGATAATTTTTTTCTTTTCTAGAACCACATTGTTGAAAGGCATTTTTTCACTTCTTGGTGCTCACCCCCATTCAGCTTCTCAGTATCAGATTAGCAATACTTTTATCTTAGAGCTGATCTAAGAGGGAGAAAGCTGAATCACTGTTGGAACTCTAATGGCCATGGGAGATTAGTAAGCTTCTGTACTTTTGAAAATATTCCTACATGTTTTTATTTCCTTATCCTAGCCACTCATCTCATTACATTTGATGGTGTTTATCTGAGACCATTAAATATTTTTGCAAGTAAAACTTTCCAGAACACATCAGAAGTTTGTCCATATCTAAATATATCATCTCTACTACGTTTCTTAATTGTTAGTATTAGAGAGAAAAAAAAATGAATCTAGCAAATCCTGCCAATTTGAGTGGAAACTGTATTTGAAAACATATTGAACTTCCCATCCTTAGCACCTCTTTCCAAGTAACCTTCTGTCTTTACTCTCTACAGGCTGATACATTAAAAGAGAGATATCAAAAAATTGGTGACACCAAAAGGAATACTCCCATTGAAGCTCTCTGTGAGAACTTTCCAGGTAGGATGCTAAAGGGGCACTTCAATGAGTGTGACTCAGCCTTACAGTAGGTAGAGTCCATGACTTGGTATCTCTAGATATGGGTGCTATTTAGCTAATTTACATTTCTTTTTATTGTAATTCAGACCAAAGTAAGTTTTATCACTTTTATTTGGTCCATAGAGAAAACACCAGTGTCAAATAGTCTGTATAAATATCCCTTGACCCAGAGGTCCCCCCACCCCACTGGGAAGCATTCAGCTAATGAGCATTGCCTGTCTCCTCTCTCCTAACAGAGGAAATGGCAACCTATCTTCGATATGTCAGAAGATTAGACTTCTTTGAAAAACCTGACTATGAGTATTTACGGACCCTTTTCACAGACCTCTTTGAAAAGAAAGGGTACACCTTTGACTATGCCTATGATTGGGTCGGAAGGCCTATTGTAAGTATCTTCTTTTTACCCCATAACCTCCTTTCCCAGAACAGCACTGCCCTACCCCTTTACTTGCCAGTCTTTCTGCTTAAATATTTGGAAAAAAATATTCTTTTGATTGTAGACTTTATATTTACCAACCTTTTCATAGTGTTGCCCTAGATTGTTCTCACTAGAGTTAGGAAGTAGGAATTATATATTCTTTAAGATTATAACTTGTATGTCCTAAGATACCAGAACTTAAGCCAGTTTTTTAGAAGTAGTTTCATTTCATTCAGAAGTTGGTGCTCCCATATGCTATTAAGGTACTTGACTTCTATAGGAGTAGAAGCCAGCACCACAGGAAGCTTTTGGATTTGTTGTTCTGGCCAGGGGTCCGCAGGGCCTGTGTGTATGCTAACAGATACTCCTGTAGGATAGTTTTTTAATTTCAAAGGTAAGCTACTCTCCAATAAACTATTGAGGACCGGGCTGCCTCCCTTTTGCAGATCAGCAAAATGAGAAGACAAAAAGCCTTGAAACTGCCTTGATGACTGAAAATAATTACTGGTTACAGTTAGAATTGGATTGATGCTCTCCTTTGCAGATGCATCAGGTTAGACCTGTTTTCCCCATTTGACTTTTTGTTTCATTTTTCTAGCCTACTCCAGTAGGGTCAGTTCATGTAGATTCTGGTGCATCTGCGATAACTCGAGAAAGCCACACACATAGGGACCGGCCATCACAGCAGCAGCCTCTTCGAAATCAGGTATATGTTAATCCTTCTTTCTTTCAAACATTCGCCTTCTTCATGGCTAATATTAAAACCCAAATTCCCCAGCTTCTCTGTATTAGTGTATATGTTAATACTAAAATTAGAGACAATAGGCTTGCCATTTCTTACTTGTGTAGTATGACATTCTAACAACCCTCAGGGCATATATAATTATACTGAGATGCATCCAGGTACCTCATGTGAAGCATCTGGTCTAGAGAATCTGGGCCTGTCAGAGACTGTTGGCTAAAGAGGGAACTGGCTATAAGTTAGGATCCAAGGCAGTTTGCGACAAGCCCAAAGGACTTGTTGAATGTACAAGATGTACCAGGTAGCCCACTCTGGGTCTCATCTGCAGTCTAGTCTGGAGCTCTTGCCAGTTCTGGTTTTCCCTTGTTGGTAAGAAGAGTGGGTAATTTGGACTTCCAGCTGGAAGTGAACTGGAACCTCCGCATTACCCTTTGTCCCTATACCCAGGTTAATTGTAGAGCTGACCAAGATCTAAGATGGACCTGCAGTGAAATCTCAGCTTTGCTTTAGACCACTCCAGAGAAGGCGATGTTGTCTATCCTTTTCATTGTTTGGAAAACTAGTGAGCCTAGATGAGGGACATCTCCCAATCTAAATACAGAAGCGGCAAAATGAAAAAAAAAACCTTACCAATTTGACAACATTTTTTTAAAGATCTAATTGGGAAGTAAATATGACAAAGAGTTTTTATCTTTATATCATAAATATTGCTAAGAGAAAAATGGAGAACACAATAGATAAATAAGCAAAGAATAAGAAACAGATTTCATATATTTTTTAATCATTATCATATATCAGATTAGCTTATTTCTCCTCTTCCTGTCTTTACTTTTTTATATTAACATTTTTACAAGAGAATACAAAAATACATATCATCTCATGAGTGCATACATGCGAATACATAAGTTAAGAGTATATAGAAACAGACACACAGACATATGTGTACAATGAAGTACATCCACAAATATAGGTCACTCACCCCAAGTATATACTCTTCATATAACGTTTGACTTGGTAGGTGAGAAAAATGTGTGTAAAGGAAGGAAAGCTATATACTAGAGAGTACAAAAAGAAAATAGGTAAGCAAAAAGATGCGCCTTAACAAACTGAACACTAATTGGGTCCAAAGTTATGTGCTTTAATCAAAGTATTATACTTTTCTAAGACGATAATTTGACTTCAATTTGACAACAAAAGACTGTTGACTTCTGCAATTGTTCTCCCCCCTCCCTTTTCTTAAAGGATAATCACTAGTGCAGGTGAGGACACAATTAAACTGACATTTTTATACATTGCTATTGATTTAGCAAATTGGTACAACTCATCTAGAAAGTAATTTGATAAAGTTACTGTCCTTTCTGCTAGAATATCTTACTTCCTGAAATCAGTCATAATAAAACAACCAAAAATATACATTATGTGCATAAAACTATTGCATTGTCATTTATGGCAAAGGTATAGAAATGATCTACCTATCCACCTATAAAGGAATGGTTATGGATCCACCTCAAATCCTTTATTAGATAAACTGAGTTATAGTAAGGTGAATTGGAGAAGAAGGGGAAATAAAATCAATGGGAGGAGATAATGTCAAAATATTAATGGAAGTAGCGCTGGAAGTGGTAGCATTCTGAGTAATATATTTCCAAAATATTCTGTGTTGAGGCTTTATCATTTTATAATGAAAAATGCACTTGAAATATTAATAGAAAAAGAAAAAAATAGTGAAATCACAATCAGCATATATCCCTGTTCATATTTTTAGAATATCTTAAAACTAAAACGTGTGTTTCCTTTAGTTTTCCTTTTCTGCTTCAGTGAATTAATAATTAGTGCTACTGTTTTGAATGGATTTTTAAAGTTTGAAGAAAAGAAATAATTGAAAACGTGGATTGCCGGGATAAAAAATGAGATCATATCCACTGAATTTCAGTGTACTTTTAAATGAAAAGTCTTAAGCCAGTGTATGTAATTACTTAGGAAAATCTCATTTGTAAGCTTGTTTTTGAAGAACTGAATCTCGAAAGTCTCTCTCTGATTTTATTTTTTCTTTTAGGGTTTTTAGTATCCCATGGCTTCTAAGGGATTGGAGTTTCCCCACATTCATGCAAATCTTATACCTCCTTACCAGCAGGATTCTGAATCCTTGCTGGGTAAAATTCTTTTTGCACTGTGCCCTGGGGTAAATGGATTTTTGGTGTCTGTTCAACCTTCACACTGTCTTAGTCTGTTTTTCTTTCATCATCAGGGTTTTCTTATGCTCTTTTTTTTTTTTAATATACACACCATGGAATACTATTTTTTGAAGAAAATTTGCAACCAAATATGTTCCTTTTTATTACTCTAGGAATTGAAAACAGTATGATATTCTAGACTAATCTTTTCACATTTTAAAGTCAGCAGAAGAAGAAATACAGTCTCTCCTTGAGAAAAATTGAAAGGTATTGACTTGACTTTAGGGACAGCTAACCTTTTCTTAACAACTTGGCTACAGTAAATCTGAGCTGAGGACTTGCTATGCGAAAGTATATCCCGTGGATACCAAAATAAGTAGGGAGTCCTTATTCTCAAAGAGCTAGACAGGTAGATAAGCCACATAGCCAGATAACTGTAACACAATGCAGAGCAGATAAACATCCTAAGTTGCAGTTATTATCATTTGAGATTGAAAGAAGGAGGTATTTCATCTAGTCTAAGCATGACTAAGTTTGATGAGAGAAGCCATGTTTGAAATGCTCTTATAGAATTAAGTGGAGATGGAAGAGGCATTCCAAGCAGAAAGAATACATAAACAACAGCAAATATTTTATCTAGTTTGATTTTCTAAAATAGATGATGTGGCTGGGCGCAGTGGCTCACATCTGTAATCCTAGCAGTTTGGGAGGCTGACGCAGGAGGATCACTTGTGGCCAGGAGCTTGAGACCATCCTAAGCAACATAGCAAGACCCCATCTCTACAAAATATAGAAAAATTGGCTGGGCATGGTGTTGCATGTCTGCAGTCCCACCTACTTGGGAGACTGAGGCAGGAGGATTGCTGGAACCCAAGAGTTTAAGGTTGCAGTGAGCTATGATGATGCCGCTGCATTCTAGCCCAGGTAACAGAACAAAATGCTATCTCAACAAATAGAATAGAATAGAAAAGATGTGAATAGAGGAGTCCTAGGATACAAGGCTGGGAAAATAGGTTGGAGCCATCCGACAGAGTTCCCAGAATGCTGGACTGGAGAGTTGGTGCTTAATTTCAGTAGGAATAGGGAATAAAAGTTCTTAATCAGAGGAGTGATATGAAATTTTACTTTAGAAATCTTTTGGCGCAGAACATAGTAGTAGCCTGGCAGCCAACATGGAGAGCAATGAAAAAACAGTGAATTCCCCTGATAGGTAAAAGGAGCCTAGATGGGCTATACTAGTAAAAATGAAATAGAATTGTAAAATGCTACAAAGATACAGTCTACCAGAATTAGCAGCCCACATGAATGTCAGGATTGAGGGAGAAGCATGAGTCAAAGCTATTGCTGAGATTTTGAGCCTGGATAATTAGAAAACAGGTGGTATTATTACTAGAAATGGAAAAGTTGGGGGAGAAACTTGTTTAAAGTTTGAATTTATGCATCTTGAGTTTGAAATACTGGCAAGGTCTAGCAGGTAGAGGATGGCATCAAAGGAGAACTAGAGAGATGTTTGAGAGTCAAGGCACAGAGGTAATTGTAGATGATAATGCCTGAAGAGCCTCCTTATTCTGGGTAAATCTACCCATCAACTGTGTTATAGAGAAGTGAGCCTGGGATTAACAACCTCTGTTTTGTCCCACACTTAGAGCAGGTAAAGAAAGAAGAAGAGCTCAGAACTTGGTTTTAGCTTATCCCAAAACTTTGGCCATAGGATATTTAATCTTTTTGAGGCCTCGACTTTCTCAAATTTAAGCCTTATAAGAACAGAGATTTTTGTTGTTTTGTTCACTGCTTTATCCCTAACACCAAAATCAATGTCTGGAGTCGTGGACACTTGATAAATAATTGTTTGAATGAATGAATGAATCTGTCTGCCAAATGAAGGGTATAGATGAAATCAGGTATTTGTTTATGATACAGAATTTTATTTAAGCTTCAAAGAAAAATAAGTTTAAAAATTTTTTCCCTACTTGTTTTCTATTTCTACAAAGAGCCATTCTGCTTCTGTTTGGCAGCCACAGTAGGGCCGAATTGTCTGCTCAAGGGGGAGGGGTGTAAAAAAACACAGCAGTCTTTTACTGCAAATAAAGTTCAGGTAATCATATTAGTTCTCCTCCATCACAATGAGAATCTTTTTTCCTTGTATTCTGGGAAAATTTTTCTTTGCTGGTTTAGATTGTAAGTATATTGAAGTGAGTATTGTTTGGTTCATAGATGGAATTATGGATCCTAAACATGGTTCCCAGAGAACTGCATTTAAACTCACATACTTGGATTTACCTTTAAAAATTTCAATTTCTGTTATTTGTGTTGTTTTGTGATGTGTACTTTCATACCAGAAAAATTTTTTAACACAAATTTTGCCTAACTAGAGAACTATAATTAAACCATGAATTTGGATGGAATAAATATTCCTAAAAACTAGATCCATTCAGAAAGATCCCAATTGGGTTAGTTTTTTCTATCATTTCACCCTTGATATTTGCCTTTTCCCAATTCCAAGATGATAAATCTTGCAGTGGCTCTGATTCCTCTCTAAAGAATTCTGCTTTGCCATCCAACAGGAAGGGGATGAAAACTTTAATAGTTCTGCCTATTTCTACCTGGTAAAGATTCCCTTGCATTCTCTGATCAGATTAAATCGGGCTAGGTGCAGTGGCTCACGCCTGTAATCCTGGCACTCTAGGAGGCCGAGGCGGGATGATCTCTTGAACTCAGGAATTCTAGACCAACGTGAGCAAGAGGGAAACACAATCTCTACTTAAGATAGAAAAAATTAGCCAGGTGTGGTGGCGGGCGCCTGTAGTCCCAGCTATTTGGGAGGCTGAGACAGGAGAATCGCTTGAGCCCAGGAGTTTGAGGTTGCTGTGAGCCAGGCTGATGCCACTGCACTCTAGCCTGAGCAACAGAGTGAGACACTGTCTAAGAAAAGAAAAGAAAAAAGAAAAAGATGTTTGCCTTCCTTTTGCTTCAGAACAGTAGCTTTATCTCCAATAAGAATTTGAAATAATTTTCAAGCCATAGATGGGAGTGATACCTGAGATGTTTTTAGACTGTGTTTTCCTCCCCTTTTGTTAGTGTCAAACTCTCTCCACTGTCTGTCCATTAATCCCTGCCAAATGATTGCTGGGAGAGATTTTTTTCTTCTGCCATAGGCTCAGGCAGTGGTTTTTACTTTTTTGCCAGTCTTCTGTGTTTTCAGTATTTTTTGTTGGCTTTACCTTTGATTTATGGATTGCTGCTTTCTTGTTTCCACATTCACCTACTGCATAGTAAATCAGGCGTTTCCAGGCAGATAATGCTATCACAACTAAAGACTTTAAACTCCCCAAAGAGTTACCACTACTTGAGATTCCTACTCCTGCCTTTAGGGACTTATACACTCCATGTGGACCTCTGCCTTTCAGGTAATACAGAGAAATTGACTTTGCTGAATGACTTTTCTACCCATAGACCTTGAGTGCCATTTCGTTCGATGTATGTGTATAAGTAATCCTTAAGAATGAAGGGTTTCTTTTGAAGAATGAAATGGAGGAGAATGCTGATCTTCTCCACTGATTTGCTTAGTCTATCTAGCTACTGTGCAGATCATACCTAATCATAACACCTGTGTACACGGTGTTGCCCAGAGTATCTTTCAGGAGAAGTTGCTCTAGCAGAATACTGTAGTTGTCAACATTCCCGAATTTCATCCAGCTCCTAGGCACTTTGTTACTTTCTAAAACTGGCAAATAACCCTTTCTTTCTACTCCATCATCCTCTAGATATCAGTCCGGGCCCTTAAAGTCCAGAAGACAATAGCCCTAATAATAACCAACAACCCCCCTGGTTCACCTCTGTACTTGGTTTTGTTGTTTTCAGCAGATATAGAAGGCATTGGCGGGCAGTAGTGTGGTGTAGTGTGTTTTTTCTTTTGTCATAGTGAAAGCATTTATGAAGCAATCTAAAATGTTAACATTATTTTTCTCTCTTTAAAAAATAGAGTAGGCTGGGCACAGTGGCTAACGCTGTAATCGCAGCACTCTTGGAGGCCGAGGTGGGAGGATTGCTTGAGTTCAGGAGTTTGAGACCAGCCTGATCAAGAGCAAGACCCCATCTCTACTAAAAATAGAAAAAATTAGCGAGGTGTGGTGGTGCAGGCCTGTAGTCCCAGCTACTTGGGAGGCTGAGGCAGGAGGATCACTTGAGCACAATTCGAGGTTGCTGTGAGCTAGGCTGATGCCACGGCACTCTAGCCTGGCAACAGAGCGAGACTCTGTCTAAAAAAAAAAAAAAAAAAAATATATATATATATATATATAGAGAGAGAGAGAGAGAGAGAGAGAGAAAGGGAGGGAAAGAAAGAAAGAGAGAGAATATTACTTTGAGGATGGAGATAGAATGTGACTTTTAGGCCTTTGAAAAGTGTCTTGCTGTTCTCATTTAAACAAAAATCTTAAATCTTCCAGCAAATTATTTATTTAGCTAGAATGAATATAAACAAGTACATAGTCCCATGAATCAGACAGTAGCATCAAACCAGAGTTCTGATATGTATTTCAGTAAAAACGGAAATAATGGTTTATCAACTGTCCATGGCTTTCTTAACCTGAAAAACCTATGAGCATACATGAATGTACATTTCTAGCCTTCTTCGATTTTATCTGCCTTAAAAACAAATGCAAAAACAGCATTCATGAAAGAAATAATTATACTGAGTATGTATAATAGAGCTCAAAACAACACTAAGTGGTTTATAAATGTCTGGATATTTTTTAAGCATTTAAATTTTTGGAGAACTGACAGTGCTATATAATAGTTTAGGAGCTTAAATATTCTACTTAAATATTACAAGTAAAAAGTTCTAGAGAGAACTGTAAAGGTTATCACTAACAGATTTAGTTATAGATAATTCTTATGTTAGAAGACTAGGCCAGGCATGGGTGGCTCATGCCTGTAATCCCTGCACTTTGGGTGGCTGAGGCAGGAGGATCTTTTGAGGAGTTCAAGACTAGCCTGGGCAACATAGCAA
This sequence comes from Avahi laniger, assembly GCA_963575035.1. NCBI lineage: Eukaryota > Metazoa > Chordata > Mammalia > Primates > Indriidae > Avahi > Avahi laniger. The sequence continues at coordinate 48,566 of CAUYSK010034957.1, read as the reverse complement.
GACCCTGTCTGTACCCATAAAAGATTTAAAAATTAGCCAGGTATGCTAATGCATGCCACTAGTCCCAGCTAATTGAGAGGCTCATGCGGGAGGATCACTTGAGCCCAGACATTCAAGGTTACAGTGTGCTGTGTTCTCTCCACTGCACTCTAGGCTGGGCAACAAAGTGAGACTTGGGGTCTGTCTCTAAAAAAAAGTTAAAAAAGTAAAAAGAAGAATAGATTTATTCTCAGATCTATAGTAGTCAGAATAAATGAGATTAAGGGCTCTGAAAATATGGACACTGTCAATAAGTTTATAAAATAGTATCATTATGTTATATATCACAGTCTGATTTTGGAAAATGAAATATCCAAAGCTCCGTTGGCAGAAAAAATTGGATAGAGGGCAATATTTTGGGTAGCTTTGATTCTCTCTAATATGACTAACAGTATAAAACCAAACCCCTCATTTATAAGATTATATAGCAAGCAAATTAATACAGCTGACTTCTTATAATTATGCTTATTCCCTGAGGAATATCCAAGAAAATATGGCCAGGATCCTTTACAGTGCTGTTACCCCTGTGACTTCATATTCCATTAATAAAGACCAGTAAGTTGTAGCTGGTGTACAAGGCTCTGATTTTTATGGGAAATGCCTTTTTGGTGACTTATGGGTGAGCTTTAAGCAACTCTCGTCAAAAGATACTGAAAGGGGAAAGTGAATATAGAGCCGCAAACCATTACTTCTTCGCTCTTCCTTTTTTATAAAATATAACGTTTAAAGCTGTGAACATTTCTATAATTTATAGAGTCTTACTGGTTTTCATTCACAGCAGTAATATCACATCCCAACCCCTGCTGCTGTTTGTATCAGCAGCAATTAAAATTTGATTTACTAATCCCTCATTGCTGCCTCTCCAACTACTCGTTTTTCATTTTTGTAGAGCCTTAGGACTGTTACAGCTGAGCATCATGATGTTAACACCTCCTCAGCCATCTGGCACAGGGGAAGAGGCACCTAAACAGATTCTTCAGAACAAAAGTCACATATGAGCAAGATCAGAATAGTATGAGATCTAAAAAACAGGTAAAGAAGGAATGAAGAGAGCCTGAATAATAGCAGAAGTGAAAGGAGAATCCAAAGAGGTTTTTAATTGAAGGTCCTCCTGTTGCTGAGAAAAGATTTGCCTTTTGCTTTCTAGAAGAAAATAATTCATAGTAACCATGTCAATAAGTAATCTTTTTGTAATTCCAGACTAGAGGCTGTTGGCTAGAGGAACCAGGCAAACAATGTAGCCTTACTTTTTTTTATCCCCCCATCTTTTCATGTACTTTACATGTGAACCTGTTTTTGAAGAGATACTTTGTTCATTCCTTTAAGTAAGGAAGCATATTCCAGCCACTGCTTGTTTTATCTTGGTACAGAGTCTTATGGGGGTTTATGTTGAAAGTAGTGAGCTCCCTATTTAAGGAAGAGACATACTAAATTGACTCCTAATGCAAGAGTTTTCTGTATTTACTGTCTATTAAGATAGATCCTTAATCAGTGAATTGATTTATGACTGTTCCTTTGTCCAGCAATCTTAACATTCTGAATTCGATCTGTTTATTGGCTATTGAAATTTTACTAATATGGAAACTAAAAGATGATTCCAACTTTTGGTAGTCCTCCCCCACTTTTGGTCATTATTGTTTTTCTGTGTCTGGGTTAGGATGGTGTGCTGTAGGTTTATGTAGTGGCTCTTTAGGCTGAAATGAATGTAGCCAAGCTAACTTCCTCTCAGTGCTTTGCAGCAGTTGTTAGTTTAAAATCCAAAACAAAAAGAAAACCTACAGGAACACTACTGTACTTGATTTTGTAATTGCTTGCTGCTGGTTGCTTCACCTTTCCTTCCATATCTTGCTCTCATGCTTCCTAATGCCTGAGCAGACTGCATCGTCAGAGCGCCGAGGAGAGTGGGAAATCCAGCCCAGCCGGCAGACCAATACCTCATACCTGACGTCTCACTTGGCTGCAGATCGCCATGGGGGATCGGTGCAGGTACTTACTGCCTTTATTGCCTTTTTCTGGCCTTCCAGGTTGGCTGGTGGAATGTTGGCTTGCTTCTGAAACTTGGGTTCCTTTAGAATGGAAACTTACAGGAAGGGTGAACTGCTTCTGTAGTTGACTGAATATCTGCGTGCTGATTTTCTGCCTAGGTGGACTTGGGTAAAAGTCATTTGTTGAGATGATTGCTTGTTGTTCTCCTTGACTAAGAAACATCTATATGATTTGTGATAATGATTTCTGGTTAACCTAGTCCTACTACCTTGATTTATTTATGATAAACCATAAAAATAACATCAAAGTAGAAGTGTGTTAGTGACAAGTCTGGAAATTATGAAGACTTGGAATATACTGAAACATACAAAATAAGTATTTTTTAATTAGAGGTCTAAAGGATTGCATATATAGCTCATTCCATGGTGATATATGCCTTAGCATATGATAAGCTGAGAATGTTAATTGCTGTAAGTCAGCTATTTCTGAGTGGGTACCCAAAAAGTTGGGCTATTTCGTTTTTTCCTTCCTGGCATAAGTGTAGTCTTAGAATTTTTTTTTAAGAGACAGGGTCTTGCTCTGTTGCGCAGGCCAGAGTGCAGTGGCAAGATCATAGCTCACTGTAACCTCAATTTCCTGGGCTCAAGTGACCCTCTTGCCTCAGCCTCAGTAGCTAGGACTAGAGGCATGCATCATCATACCTGGATAATTTTTTTTTTTGGAGAGACAGGGTCTCACAATTTGACAAGGCTGATCTCCAACTCCTGGCCTCAAGCAATCCTCCCACCATGGCTGAGCCACTGCACCCAGCCAGAAAATGATTTCTGGTTTCATTTGATCTATCTTAAATCTCTCTTCTCTGTTTAGTATTAAGAACATCTTGTATCTCTTAACTTTTCTTACATGTGACTATTTTCTCATACTGGTAAGTGATACTACCAGTTGGGCACACAAGTGAACCCAGAGCTACCAAACATAAATTCTTATAAAGGTGCAGACAGGCCTTTGGCATGTAAAAAATGCATCTTTATAGGCTGAATTGTCTATGATATGCTTTTACAAGGAGTGATTTACTGAAAGATTTTGTTATTCACAAGAAGTTGGGAGATAGCTTTGGCCCTGTAAAAACCTCATAGAAACATCTAGGTAAAAATGATGGATTGGACACACATATCTATCTACTTTCACTCCCTCCTGAAACAACATTAAAATAATGATAAGGAAATTTTTATTAAGGCGCAGGTCCGCATAAGGATGGAGAAAACAGAAGAGAAGGCAACCACAACAAACTATTTGAAGCTGTTATTAAATGACTTAGGAGTCCCAAGAAAACTAAATCCTAAGCCAGTAGAGGGAAATGCTGAGAATTAAGTCTATTTACACTGGGGAATTCCCAAAAGGCTCGAGATTGGGCCTTCTATAAGTAAAGAAGGGGCAGAGGAACGTGTTCTAAAATAAGGGAGATTGCTTGCAAGTTTATTTAGAAAGCCGTAGATGTCTAGATCCTCTCCTGTCTCCAAAAAAGACCAAAGATTTTTTTCTCTGGGAGGGCAACACAGAGGATCTCTGGACGAGGGGATATGAGGCACAGTTGGAGGCAGGGTACTACTGAAAAGAGGGAGATTAAGTGAATGTGTGTGTACTTACTGCCTGCTTTTCCCATTTGGTGCTTAAGAATGCTGATAGCCAGATCTGTACTGTCAGGCAAGAGATTGAAACAGTATGCTTTTGGAAATCTGACGAGCCCAAAAGAAAACATTTAAGGATGCTCACAGCAGGGTTTTCCCCAATGAAATGGCCCAGCCAGATCATCCTCCAGTATAGTCCATAGTTGATGAGACCCACCCGGTTTTCACAGTGCCAATTAACTGTGTAGTCCTCCGCTTTTAAATATGAGCAGACATCAGGTAGGGTGACTTAGGCCTAAAAAAAAAAAGAAAAGATATGAATAATCAAAGGTTATCACATTTCTGAGGAAAGCCTTTAATAAGAAAGAGACCAGAGCAAACAATAATGGCAAGGTTTAAAAAAAGGAACATCCCAAAAACAATAACAAAAAAAGAGTTCTTGGATATTAAAAACATAGTAAACAAAAATATAAAACTTAATAGTTTGAAATATAAGGGTTGAGAATAGTAAAGCAAAGAAAGGTTGAGCACAGTGCCACACACTTGTAATCCTAGCACTTTGGGAGGTAGAGGATTGCTTGAGGCCAGGACTTTGAGGAGACCAGCCTGAGCAACCTAATGAGACCCTATCTCTACAAAAAATTGAAAAATCAGCCAGGCTTCATGGCACACTCCTGTAGTCCCATCTACTTGGGAGGCTGAGGCAGCAGGATCACTTGAGCCCAGGAGTTTGAGGTTGCATTGAACTATGATGACACCACTGCACTCTAGCCTAGGCAACAGAGCAAGACTCTGTCTCAAAAAAGGAAAGTAAAGCAAAGAGACAGAGAAGTGAAAAGTAGGAGAAAACAATATAAGAAGATTTGAGGACAGTCCAGGAGGTCCAATTGCTAAGTAATAGGAATTCCAGAGAAAGAACAGAGAACATAGAAGGGAGGAAATCATTAGCAAAATAATTTCCCAATATTTGCAGACTTGTTTCCAGATCAGACTGAATGCCCAGCATAATGGTTACTAGAACACACCAAGGTACATCGTTGTGAAATTTCAGAATAGTGAGTACAAAGAGAAGATCCTTCAGGCTTCCAGAAAGAGAAAGCAGTCACATGCAAAGAATGTTAAATATCTACGCTTTTTTTTTTTTGAGACAGAATTTCACTCTGTTGTCCTGGGTAGAGTGCAATGGTGTCATCATAGCTCACTGCAACCTCAATCTCCTGGGCTCAAGCGATCCTCCTGCCTCAGTCTCCGAGTAGCTGGGACTACAAGTGCGTGCCACTGTGCCTGGCTAATTTTTTTTTCTATTTTTGGAAGAGATGGGATCTCGCTCTTGCTCAGGCTGGTCTCAAACTCCTGAGCTCAAGCTATCCTCCCACCTCAGTCTCCCAGAGTGCTGGGATTACAGGAATGAGCCACCGCACCCAGCCATTATCTGTACTTTTAATTCAGTGAATTTAGTTTCAGATAAATGTGCCTCAGAAATGCACATATACCTAAAGATATAAAGATACGTGTTGTAGAATAGTGCTGCCAAAATAAATGAATCGCATTTGTAATTTTAGATTTTCTAGTAGCCACTTTAAAAAAGAAACAAATGAAACTAATTTTAACAATGTATTTTATTTAACCCAATATATCTAAAATATTTTATTATGTACTCAACATAAAGAATATTAATGAGATATTTTACTTTTTTTTACTATGTCTTTAAAATCTAGTATGTAATTTACACTTACAGAGAATTTGTATTAGCCTCATTTCAGGTGCTCAGTAACCACGTATGGCTAGTAGCTATTATGGTGGACTGTGTAGTTCTAGAATGTTTATTGCCAGCTTCTTTATAATACCAGAAAATTAGAGGCAATTAAAAATCAGTTTAGCATTAACTAAACAAATATAGTACTTTCATATACTTGAGAGATAGATCTGTAGGTGTTATGAGAAAATGTCCAAGATATATTATGAAAAGAAGTTACAAAGCAGTATATAAAATTTGGCCCCATTTTTATTTATTTTCATATAAATATGTATGTGAGAACACACATGCATGTGCGATAGTGTATGCAGAGAAAAAAAGAAACAGTGGACTGGGTGCTGTGGCTCATGCCTGTAATCCTAGCACTCTGGGAGGCCAAGGCGGGAAGATCACTTGAGATCTGGAGTTTGAGACCAGCCAGAGCAAGAGCCAGACCCCGTCTCTACAAAAAATAGAAAAATTAGTTGGGTGTGATGGTGCATGCCTATAGTCCCAGCTACTGGTTAGGTTAAGACAGGAAGATCACCTTGAGCCCAAGAGTTTGAGGTTGCTGTGAGCTATGATGATGATGACTCCACTGCACTCTAGCCAGGGCAACAGAGCAAGACTCTGTCTCAAAAAAAAGAAAGAAGAAAGAAAGAAAGAAATAATGCAGAGTCAGAGAGCAAACACAGCCAAGGGGCCAAATCCTACCATCTGCCTGTTTTTGTAAATAAAAGTTTGTTGGAACACTGCTATGCTCATTTGTTTACATATTGCTTATGGCTTATGTCAGGATTGAGTAATTTCAACAGAGATTATATGGCCCTCAAAGCCTAAAATATTTACTGTTACTTTATGGAAATACTTTACCCACCCTTGCTCTAGAGAAACATGTACTGGATTTCCTACTAGCTGCTTGCATGTGATGATGTTACTGGAATTTTTACTTTTTCTGTTGTCTTTTTTAATATTTTAATTTTTAGAAATAATAAACATGTTTATTTTGTAATTAGAAAAAAAGATAAATAATTTTAAAAGGAACATACCTCATAGTCAGGTATATCCAAAAGTTTAGTCTGTTAGAGTTATGTTCCTAGAACATAGGGGTGCTCATTTGGACAGTGTTTCCTACTGTCCACTGTGAGGTGTTACCTTTTGATTGCAGTTGGAGCCAATTAGAGTGTCTCTGGGAGCACATTTGAAAAATGCGACCTCCTTCTACTCCTTATAAGCTAAATTCTGTCAACTTCTTAGGCACTTGGATAGAGGACAGGCAATTGTACCACTTACCTAATATGTCCAGTTCTGCTACTCCTCATTACATTTACCTCTTGGGACTTAAACTGTTTTAGCCCCAATTTTTGTAAACTTGTGAAGGTTGTGCTTTTTGCAAACCAAATCAGCAATACCTTTCTAGCACAACCGATGTCCCCATATTTCTGAGTTGTCTCACTTCCTTTGTGAAATCATGCTTGGCCTTACCTAGATGACCTGCAGATACCATGACCCTGGGAGTGAGTGCAGAATGCCAAAATGAGAAAAGTTTGCTCTGTATGAGGCACATGGATGCTCCTGTTTCTAGCTTTTTTTTTTTTTTTTTTTTGAGACAGAGTCTTGCTCTGTCGCCCCATCTAGAGTGCAGTGGCATCATCCTAGCTCACTGTAACCTCAAACTCCTGGGCTCAAGTGATCCTCCTGCCTCAACCTCCCAAGTAGCTGGAGTAGCTGGGCATGCACGACCTTGTCGTGCTAAGTTTTTCTAATTTTGATAGAGACAAGGTCTGGCTCTTGCTTAGGCTGGTCTCAAACTCCTGAACTCAAGCGATCTTCCCACCTCAGTCTCCCAGAGTGCTACTGTTACAGACGTGAGCCACCACACCCAGCCCTGTTCCAACCTATTGAATGGGCAGACCCCCTTGGTTCCCATGTTTTCAGTATTTCCATAGATCTTTTACATGTGGAAGGCCAAAGTTCAACAAGATAACATATTTTTTTCTTTCAAAAGGATTATTCTAAAGTTGTTTAAATTAAAATGTATAGGGAATTTCTAGAAATCTCCAGGTCTAAGCAAGGACATAAGACTTAAGAATGACATATCAGCTAAAGCACTGTTTTCTTTGGTACATAGCTGTGAATTTTCCTTATGGTGACGTTTTGAAAAATGGGACTAATGGCTTAAATTTTTGAGACTCCTAAAAAGGATATTATCATTATTAAGGACTAAAGGTCAAAATAGTACTTCACCTTAGTCTTTCTCACAAGCAGTCCTATAAGACATTAATTACTTTGGTCTTGTGTGATATAGCTAGAGAAATGTGGGATTAATTTTAATAGTAATTAAACCAAAATAAATGTCAGTATTTCATTTATGTAAGTAAAACTTATTTTTTGTAATGAAGCTTATTTTTTATAATGAAGTTATACTAAAAATTTAATAGAAAAGTATAACAGTGATATTGTTTAAAATGTCAATAATTCATTACATTCATGAAGTTCTTGACAATTTTTCACCACCTTCCTGGACATCATTGTATTTAACTGCCCCAGTAATTATGAGGTAGATAGGATGAATGTTATTGGCCCTGTCTTACAGAATTAGAAAACAGGGCTCATAGAGGATGTCGATGATAAGGTAGGCCTGCAATCCAGCTCTTCTATCACTTATACTAGTATTTGTTTTACTACACATCCAGGCAGCATTCCAGTGGTTTGACAAACTGTGCCTCCAACCTGAAATAATTAAGCAGATGCTATAAAGGCCCAGATTTGTAGCTATTAAGAGTCCCAGACATGTTTTAGGTACAGTTTATAGGTAGAGAACTGGTGGCAAGGTTCCCATTTGTGCCTGATTCTTTTCAGACCAGATGCTCGTTGAAACACACAAGATGTCTAGTCTGTAAAAGGGGGATAATCTCTTCCTTAGATTGCCCAAGGACACTGCTTGTGGCCCAAGTGGCAATTCATAGCAAGGAGAAATTAGAAAGTATGAGACATGTAAAACGCTGTGAGCAGGCACCATGACCCACATTCACCAGGTAATTCTCAGTGATGTTGCTTACTAATGTTTCATTCATGTCAATTAGAAGCCAAAGACATTTAATTAAACATCTTGTCTAGTTTTCCTGAATTGTTCATTAAGAAACTTACTATGATTTCTCCTGTAACCTTTGTGTTCACAGAATGAACTTACCAGCATTATCATTAGTGTGCAGCCAGACTATATCCACAAGAAGCAAATGTAAGACCGAGGAAATTAACAGGATAGCATTAGAATGAGAAGCTTTGGTTCTCCAATCTGTAAACCTTCTCTCCTCAACTTTTTGTTTCTGCTATTTTTTTTCCCCAACTCTTAATTTTGAAAATTTCAAATCCACAGAAAAGTTGGGGGGGAAATGCAATGAACCCCTGTATATCCTTGACCTAGATTAACAAATTAAGATTTTGCCATACTTGCTTTAATTCTGTGTGTGAGAGTGTGTGTGTGTGTGTGTGTGTGTATGTGTATGTGTTTCCTAGCCAACCAATATGAAAGAAAGTTGCAAACATCATTACACTTTATCCCAAAATACTTCATCCTGCATCTCCTAAAGAATAAAGACATTCTGTCATGTAACCAATAAGAACATTGTCATATCTGAGAAAATTAATTCCATGATATCTAATATACAGTCCATGTCACATTTCCCCTAATTCCAGTTGCCCCCAAAATTAATACTATAATGTCCAGGATCTAAACAGTGTTCATGCATTGTATTGGTTGTTATGCCTCTTCAATCTCTTAGACTCTCTCTCTCTCTCTTTTTTTTTAATTAAAGCAGGATCTCTCTCTGTTGCCTGGGCTCAGGTACAGTGACATCATCATATCTCACTGCAACCTCAAGCTCCTGGGCTCAAGTGATCCTCCTGCCTTAGCCTCCCCAGCAGCTGAGACTGCAGGCACATGCCACCATGCCCACCTAATTTTTCTATTTTTTTTAGAGATGAGATCTCCTTATGTTACTCAGGCTGGTCTCGGAGTCCTGGTCTCAAGTGATCCTCCCACCTCAGCCTCCCAAAGTGTTAGGATTACAGGCGTGAGCCACCACACCTGGTCTATTTCTTAGTCTCTTTTAATCTATAACAGTCTCCCCATGTTTTTTTGTGTTTTTTTTTAACATTTAAAGAAAGACTTTTGAATAGGCCAGCTTAGTCCCATAGAATATCCCACATTTTGGATTTGTTTATCATGATTAGATTCAGATAAAACTTTAATTTTGGGGGGCAAAAATACTATATTGTATGGTGTTTATTATATCATGTCAGGAGAAAAATAAGGTCAAGTTGTTCCATTAAGATGCTGAATTTGATCACTAGAAGAAATTTGGGTATCCCTCGGGCAAGTATAAATTCAGTGTTATACATTTTTTCACTAAATGTACAGCATTGTTTTAATTTTTTTTAAAAGCATGTGTTATTAATAAGAACAACAATTATTTCTGGTTTAGAGATAATGGTAGATATAGATTACTAGTAAGTAGTATTCACCCTATCTGCCCCAAAGGCTACTTGTACTAAGCATTTACTCCTACATTCCTTTTCATGACTATTCAGGAAATTTTTGCAGATTAACTGCTGGTGAGGACCCCAGAGCTAGAGGCAGATAAGAATAAACATTTAATGGAGGGAGAATAATAGTAAGATGAACACCTATTGAGCTATTACTATGTATCATTGGCACTGGGCTAAGCAATTTCTGTGGATCTTGCCCAAGAGCCCACAGCAAGTAAGTGGTGGAGCTGAGGTTCAAACCCAGGGATGATTGACTCTACAGCCCAGTTCTTACTTACTGTGCTATGCTGCCTCGATTATTATGTACCAGGTATTGTACCAGATACTGCCTCATACATAAATAATTCTCTCATCAACCTGTAAGAAACAGTCTCAAATAGATGAAATTACTTATCCAAGAGCATATTATATCAGAACCATTTATCCTATTTTGTGGTTCTCTCCCATGTTTCAGCCAAGGTCTTTAACAGCAGAGTGGTTTGTCCAGCAACGGGGTCCCTTTTCCCACTTCCCAGCACCCACATAAACGGGAATCATGTGCTGGAAGTGAAACCAGGTGGCAGAAGCAGCTATACAAGCAAGAGAAGCCTGATCGGGTCCACATTAACCAGATGACAGGAGTGAGAGCCTTCACTTACATTTCGGGGACCATCAGTGAGAAGCGAGATGACAATGAACCTGAAATAAAGGTCGTTTAAATAAGACTGGTTTTCCAAGGGAAAGTGTTTCCTCTTCCCTCTCACTGGAGAGATGGCAGTTTTGTTATTCGAGTAACTTCAAACTAATGGTCAAAGCCATGAAGAATTTTTTGAAGGAAAGTGTGATTATTTATAGTTTCTGGTGCCCACCATTGGTTTCCTTTTTAGAATTTTTTTTATCCAAGCACAACTGCATTTAAAAAAAAAAAAGAATTTTTTTTTTAAACATCATCACTGAGTCTATATAATTATAGCATAATAAACTGAGAGGAATAGAATTTACCCATCACATTAAAGGGAACAAAGTGATTTTACCTTTAGAAGTCAGCTGTGCAGTTATTTTTAATTTAATAAATACTGTGTACATTTTTGCAATATGAAAGTACATGTTTAGAACAAGTTTTTCCCTCATGGACATCCATAGACCCTAACTCTATACCTTTGTTAGGTCATTTCTTAGTGTATCTATCTTTTATAGACCTTTTTACAAGACTGATTTCATAGGGTTTTTGTGAGGATTAAATTTACACACACATATACACATACAATGTAGCAGAGTGCCTGACACAGAGTAGACATTCATTATGAAAGTTGTTGTCATCATTATATGATTACATCATTGAATTTAGTTGTTCTTACGTGATGTGGGTCTGGGAACCTTCCCTAAATTAGGACAGTTAGTCCCTTAACCCAGGAAAACAAATATTACAGACACTGCCTGGCTAGTGCCTAGGTTAGAGCCTAGATTTCCCTTAGTGACCCTCTCTGGCGCTGGCAGGAGGCTCTTATTGCCATGGTACCTATCACACTCTGTCTTTCTGTTTCAGGTGGTTAGCTCAACCAATGGAGAGCTGAATGTCGATGACCCTACGGGAGCCCACTCCAATGCACCAATCGCAGCTCATGCCGAGGTGGAGGTAGTGGAGGAAGCTAAGTACGTTCATCTTTCAAGGGGGCTCTTAAGTCATGAGTTAAAAAATCTTTTCTGTCTCTTCTTCTTTGTGTGCTGCTCATTTCAGACTGGATTCCTCATGCTTGTGTCCACAGCTTTCTTCCTTTGACCGTTTTGGTTTTTGCATGGTACCTTAAGGCTGCTGCTCCCCTTCTTTAGTTGTGATTTCAGGGAGGATAGTCACATTTTTCTAGTCCACATGGGGAAAAAGATATAGTGAACTAAAAGAATCATGTTACCAGGGCTACAACATATAGTAGCCTCTTGGGGCCGTGGAGCTTCTTGCTCCCTATGGAATACAAAGAAAAATCTTCTGTTAAACCATGGACCATGCTGAATGGCATTCGATTGCTGGTTGTGGGCTAACAACTGGGCGTACAGTCCTGGAACAAGGGTTTCAGGGCCATTTTGTTCACTCTTAAATGATTTTGGATTCCGAGAGACTGAATAAGTCAGACAAGAAAAGTAGTCTGCACCTGTGAGGGGTACTAGGAAGGAAAGGAAGTGACACTCGTCCCAAGAGAGTGAGGAGGTTGCCCTCATGCCCTTTTCTGCTTCTCTTGCATGTGTATGTCTGCCCATACCACCAGCCCCTTGGTGCTCTGTGCATGGTCTGTGTTTAAACTCTTAGAATCGGGGGTGGAAGGTGAAATAACTGCTGATTCTACTGCAAAAACAGCATTTCTACCACTTCTTTCCCTTTTTTATCCATCCCAAATTCAGATCTAGACTTAAAACTCTAAGAAGACACCAGGTAGGGAGAGACATCATGAGTCAGTAACTGCTGCCAACCCTGATATGAATGACCTTTCTTGTAAGCCCTTTGAGAATAATCAGGATATCCATGTGTCTTGTTCTCTGAAGCAGGGAACATTTTTATGGTGATATTGTACCCTAAGTGTCTCCAGAGCCCCCAGATAGCCTAAATACAAGCCAGAACATGCTTACACCTCTGGATGTGAGTCATTGAGTAGCCAGCCAAGACCTGCATTCTTCTTTCTTCCAGATTCACTTTGCATGGCTGTGCCTCTACCCATTCCCCTGCTCTCCTGAGCATCTGTTTGATGAGCTCATTTTGTGTTCAAGAGTTCCTTTCCTTGGAAAGCCAGGGCTTGAAGATTCCTACCCAATAGATAAAAAGTAGCTGAGGATGACTTGGACTCTCTCCTGTCAAGCCCCCACTGACTGTAGGCAACTTCAAATGCTCTTCTCCCAGATTATATGAAGCACTGATACATAAAGGGGGGAAGCTGATTATGCCAGGAAGAGACCATTTTAGTAAGGAAACATCCTTCCTATTCTCAGGGACTTTGAAGATGTTAATGATGTTCACAGCTTTTCTGTTTCCATGACAAAACTACATTCTCTTAGATAAACAGTATGTTACTCTCACCCTCTTGGCTCTCAACCTCGGCTGAACTTTGGAGTCACCTGGGGTATGTTAGAAAATGCAAATGCCTGAGTCTGGCCCCAGATATTTTGATTTAATTTATTGAGGTGTGGCCTGTGCATCAAGAATTTTAAAAATTCAGTTAGTTCTAATGTGTAGCCAAGGTTGGGAACCACTGCACTGAGCATGATCTGACCTAAACATTGTCTGGGCTTAAAAGATAGCTATACCTGTTCCTACCCCTACCCCACTCTCAGCTCTCTTTTGTGGCTATTACTTTGAAGGCTAGAAATATAGCTCTGGATTTAGTATTATACTTTGAATATCAAGATCGAATGGACTTTAGTCTTATAATATACCCTATATAGATTTCTTTTTTGAACCCATTCATCTCATTGCATTTTGGTAAATGTGTGCACTAATTGTGTATGTGACTGTGGTGTTTGTATTCTGTGTGTAAGACAGGGACCCATTCACACAAAGAGATTTCAATCGAGTATATTATGTTCTGGTATAATCTAAACTATAGAATGTAAAGAGAGTTTAAAGTCTTCCCATTTAGCAAAAAGGGCAATTGTGTCTCTAGCTCTGGGTTTAGACCTTCTGAAAGGCATAGAAACCAGAGGGGAACACTTGTATTTGACCAAATGTCATCCAAAAGCTCGTGGCTTAGAGTGTTTTGTATGCTGAGTCTCCTAGTGATTTCACGAGCTACCAATCCATCTTGCCCAGGGTACTGTCAGGGCCTCGCCATTTGTTATTCTTCTTGGCCTTCTATGTGTATGGGGGCAGGGAAAGGGTAGCCATGTGTTCACCTGCTTCATCATTTTCACAGGAAGAAGTCACAGCTAGAGAAGCTTGAGGCTTTCCCACCAGCCCCTCATTGCACACAGCTGTGATGCCATTTGTTCCTGCAGTCTGCTTGTGGGGTGGAGGGGGCTGTTGGCTATATTGAGACTAACTGGGGTACTGGGGAGACTACGTGAACCTTCACTTCCAAGCTTTTGATTTTGGGTTCCTCACCCAGCTTGCTTTGTGTGAAGGTGGAAAGAAATTACAGGGTCTTGGTTTTTGTTCTGTGTATAAAATGAACATCTGACTTCCCTTTTTCTCTAGCTACAGGACACATGTCCTTGTTTAAGGATGGTTGGAAGGGTGGTGAGGATAGGCAGCATTTTGATCAATTTTTGTTATAGTAAGAACACACGAATTTTTGGTTATTCAGACTTTAGCTATCACTTAAAAAAAGCAAACCTCATTTCTCCTAAGAATTGACAGGAGTAGAATTTTGGCCCTTCTCCAGTAGTTATACCTTAATCCAGAACTATGACCTCCCTCCCTCTGATTCATCTTCTAATAAGATAAAGTATCTCTTAAACCTTTTCTCGCTTTCTAGAGGAAGAGACAACTGCTAGCTGCTTTGGTCAGACAGATTGGACTTATACAAAGGCTAGGGACTTCTTTTTCCCTCAAAATAATTAGGAGGGTTAGTTTAACTGTTAGCTTACACAGTAAGACTCCGTGTGGAAACCAAAATGGCTTGCCCTTGGTGCTTGATTGAGTTCTTACAGGCAGGGTCATTTGCTCCCCTGCTGCTTTCCTGGAAGTTGCCCAGGAAAGCCCACCCTGAGGTTCCCATCAGCTCTTTTTGTTTTGCCTTACCCCTGAGGTCTGGCTCACACCTTGATGCTGCTGTCAGGCTCCTGCTCCCTCCACTTCAATGGGGGACCAAGTGGCCTGGGCCTACCCACCCTACCTGGACAGAGGAAGAAACTAAACACAGACACATACTGCATGTTTGCATGGCTCACAGGGAGTCGCTTCCATCTCACCTCTGTGGACTAATATCTCTCTTTCTCTTTCTTCCTTTCTGTGTTTTTCTCTTTACATACTCTGTAGCTGCCTGAAAATGCTCAACCTGTGGTGAGTCCCTCTCTCCAGTCCACATGCAAGGGGAGCGGACCAGACTAGGCTGGGACTGGCAAAGCCAAACAAATGCCTTAGGAACATTGAATGGCTTCCATATGCCTCCTTGTGCCATAACCACCCAGACTGGGGAACTAGCTCCACACGGTGGGGATGGGGCAGGCCTGTACCCAGGAATTAATCCATTCCTTCTTTCCTTCCAACCCACCTTATGACTGCCTCCTCCTACCAAAACAGTATCCAAAATTATCTCTTTATATTTAGCTGAGTGAATTTTCTCCCAAATTAATATGACCATATATCATCAGAGGGAGAGGGACACAGAGGTAAGAGGACAAAGTTACTATATCAGCTGTTTAAATATCAGTTGTATTTCCTCACAACCACGAAGACAGTGTTGTTGCCAGATCATTTTACATTCTGCAACTTGGTCTCTAACCTAGAAATTGGCTGCTTTGAAAAATCTGTGACTTTTTTGGATTCACCTGGTTCTTCCATCTGTAGAGTACCAATCTCTCAGATAAAGAGAGCTCATTCTTGGGGGAGCAATAGACATTTTGTTGTTTTGGGGATTGTTTTGTTTGTTTTTCATTTACTGTCTTTACTCCTATAAGAGAGTATAAGTGGACCAAGAGTTGACTCAGCTAATTTTGACAT
Organism: Avahi laniger; assembly: GCA_963575035.1. Taxonomy (NCBI): domain Eukaryota; kingdom Metazoa; phylum Chordata; class Mammalia; order Primates; family Indriidae; genus Avahi; species Avahi laniger. The sequence goes on along the minus strand of CAUYSK010034957.1, from coordinate 33,004 downwards.
ATGGGAGCCTGTCTTTTCCACTCCTGGAAAAGCCTCCTGGAGTGCATTCGTAGGAACAACATGGGGTACATGGAAGGAGAAGCACTAAAGAATCCATGTGTGGTGAGGAACATTCTTGCTACAAGACGGAGCCCCCTCCTTGACTCTCTTTCTGGACACTGCCTATGACCTTCCAGGTGTTCCGGAACTTGTTGGTCTGTTGCAGTCTGGAATTGTAAGTGTCCCACATTGTCTGCACACATAGGGTCATATTCTACATGAATGTAACAGTCTGCTAAACTTTTTGACTACCTTGTTTCTATTTGTCTTCAGTGACTGGGTTGGGCACTGGCTAACTATCCCTAACTATCCAAGCCAAGTTGCCTACAGGAGTTTCCCTAGAGACAGGAATATAACAACAGGATTTTATAGAGATAGGATTAATAGTCTTAGGGTATCAAAGAGCACATTTGGCTTATTCATTTTGCAAATATGTGTCTGTGTAATCTGACATTGTTGTGGTCTATTTTTTCCTGTGAGGTGTCAGTCACATGATCCTGACTAGAGATACTTGAGGACCTACTATATGTTCATTCAACCCTGTACTTGGAACTCTAGGGGGTCCCAAAGCCTGCCCCAAAGAGCTTAGGTACCATCTAGCTGGAGAGATAAGACATACATACATGAAAAGGACAAGGAGTTCTCCAGGACATTTCAGGTTATTGCCCTTGTGAGGCTGAGAGGCCAAGAGGTCGCTGTAGACAAGGATGGTTAAAGGACTTGAGCCAAGTATTAGAGGAAAGAAAGAATGTACAAATGTGGCAGAGGAGAGGAACATAGCAAGGGAATAGCTGAAGGGAGAGAGCCAGTGCATAGTAAGAGAGCAGGATGCAAAAGGTGGTGTGTCAGAGGCCTGGGGAAGAGCACGGGATGGCTTGTGACTAGGAAGACTTGGATCGATTTGACTCCAGCATGTTGAGAACTTCTGGTCATCCAAACAAAGAATCAATTGAAAGGGAACCTAAGACACAAGAGGGGCTCATCACCTGCCTTCATTCTCTTCTGAAAGTGACACATCTATATGGAATCAGTCAGTAAACTTGGTCTAGAATCTGACCTGGTTTAACAGGTCCTGTTGCTAGTAGTCACCACAGAAACCAATGAGTGGAAGAGCAGCAGATTGTGGGACCCGCTCCCTCATGGACAGAATTATTAAAAATTCCTGCTACTGCTGAAGCATTAGCTATAGTAACTAGCAAACATCAATCTAGAGCTCTAAATTTAAAATATTCCAACTCCTCAGGACCACAACTCATACTCTCCTCCAGTCAGAGGACTTCAGCATTACACATCAGGTTATGATATGCTTGTAAACAGACATTAACTCTTATGGCTTCCCTTGGAGGAGGTAAAAGAGAAGTCATTGTACAATTTGAAATGGAACTAAACAGTGTTTCAAACTTATTTTTGACTGTTTTTATTTAAAAACACAAAATTATCATCTCAGCATCTTCCAAAAAGAATAGAAATTGACTTAAAAGTTAGTAGTGCCTCTGAAAATCATGGTTAATAGGGAAACAGGTAAGTCTATTGAAATAGAGATTTAATTTGCTTCCTTTGATATTAACTTCTGGACATTCAACTTGGAAAATGTTTCTTTCTAAAGCGTATGTACAGAAAAAGACCATTTCTAAAAAATTATTCCTCAGGGTGTCTATTGACGACTATTTTAAACAATCAAAACTGTTCAGCATTTTTATTTAGAAGAATTTATTCAGTTTCCCAATACACAAGACACTGTGGTTAGTGACTATATTTGCACCCATTAATAGTACTTCATAAATGTCTTCAAATGACTTCATAAATGTCATTGATGAGCTCAGAGAAAATCTTCTTTAAGATCCTCTTAAGATGCTCCTATTTCTAAAATTTCCATATTTAATTCAGTCAGATAATGGTTAAACAGCCCATCATTGTCTCTGTAAATGATTATTTCTGAATTCTTAGAAACTTTCTCTAATTTTTTTTTTAATCCAAATAATACCTAGAACCAGAATCCAAGTCTTTAATAACCAGTCCAGTGGATGTAGGAATCCAAGGAGTCTAAAAAGAGAGGGAATCTGAGCTACAGTAGGAAACCTAGGGGTATGGGAAGTAAGTAATAGTTCTTTATTTCCTTATGAGTATTCCTGACGTTAAACCTGGAAGGATTAGGCAAGAGACTCAAAGATAGTTTCCTCAGAAAAGGTTTTCTTTCAAGGGTCTAGCAAGTCTGAGTTATACTTCCAACTTTACTCACCTTCATCATCTGGCATCTTTGACTCATCCACCACCTCTGCCCCTCACATTCTCATCTCTCATGTGTCAGCTCCCTGGAAAGGACATACCTTTTGTACCAGCCTTGCCACAGCCCTCATCACCCCCTTATGGACTGCCTGAGCAAGAGTCACACTTTCTACTCCAAAGACAGGAGTGAGGATGGGATATTCAGGCTTAGGGATGTGCCAGAACTGTAGTTGTTCCCTAGAAGGCAGAACTTGGAGGGCTCCTAAGGGAACAGGCCCCAACTCCACCCTAAACAGGGCCAGTTCTTAAACCCCATCTGGCACAGCAGCAGCAATCTCAGGAAGCTAAGTTGGGCAGTACTCTGCAACCAGAGAGCATCCTGTCCTGATGGTCAGCTCCTAGGCCATGGCATTGGTCCCCTCCAAATGAAAAGGGAAACTACTGGTGTCAGTAAGAGCTGTGGGCTCACAGTTCTTATTAGAATCAGGGCCTCTCCTGCCTACTCGAGGTACCTGGGTGGGGGCAGAGATGGAGGATAGAGAGAATCCTTCATGCTTCACTGGTAGCATTGTAAGATCCTCCCAGAGTTCCAAACATCATGCTTTCCATGGGATTTGTTTGCCTTAGTTTAGCCTCCCAGCCAGCTGGCCAGTAAGTTGCATTAAATAATTGTGCCCTCAGTGTCAAAGAGCAGACAATGCAGGCTATACTTATGCTGCCCTGAGGACCCCCCCAACCTTGGTCCTAGACAAAGATGAGGCATCTGCATTGACTGTTAGACTAGGAAAGAAGCCTTCTTCATCCTCCTTCCAGAAATGCCTGTTTCAGCCCTGCCTAGCCTGTACCATTTTGATAATTAGGTTCGATGGCTGCAGATTGAAATCAAGCAACTCTTTCTTTTGGCTTTCCTGGCAAACACTGCCCACTGCCTCCAGTATGTGCACTGTAGTTTGTGGGTGGCCCTGTGGGTGGGTGCCAGGGGGAAAATTCTACCCCCTGCAGTAAACAGAAGCAGGCATAAGTCTGCTGGAACCTGCAGGCCTCCTGCATTGACTTGCAATGTTCCTTGTGCTCCAGGTGCTGCTGTTTCTTTAAGAGGAAAAGGAAGAAGACTGCTCAGCGCCACAAGTGACCAGTGCCTCCCAGGAGTCCTCAGGCTCTGGGGACTCTGACTCAATTGCACCTGCAGCTCCTGCCATTTCTCACTGGAAGGGACTCCTCTTTGGGGGAGGGTGGAGATCTAAACCAAAAAGAAGAAAACAGATGCCCCCAGAAGGAACCAGTGTGGCAGCCAGGGCCCGATGGGTCAATGGCCATCCCTGCCTGCCTAAGGCTCTGAGCAGGTCCCAGAGCTGCCGTTGCTCCACTGCTTGCCCTTGGGGCTGCCTGGTTGACTCTCCTTCCCATTGTTTACAGTGAAGGTGTCATTCACAAAAACTCAAGGACTACTGTTCTCTTCCCTCCTCTTAGTTTACTCCTGGTTTTTGCTCCACAGCTCTCTCCAGCATAAAAGCTAGTGAGCTAAAGGCTTTGTGGAAGGAGCTCAAGAGGCTGGGGGTGAGGCCAAGAGGGCAGGAGGAAGGTGGCAGACCTGGACTGGAGAAGAACTTTCTCCACCTCCCAGGTGTGTCTGGGAATATGGTTTCCTCTTCCTCTGTGCCTATGCAGCATCCATCCCAGCTGGCCATGGGGTTCAGGTCCCCCCCCCCCCCGCCATCCTGTGAAGTTACACTGTAGGACACAAGCTATGAGAAATCTGCAGTCTACTGTCCCTGTGTGTTGGCGTTCTTAGCTTTCTTGACAAGTGAACTCTTTTTTCCAGGCGGTAGTAGGACAATGCACATTGTTCTGAGCAAAGGAAAGAAAACTGACTTTATTGCACTTTTAGTTTTTTTTTTTTTTTAAACAAAAAACATGGCAGATGCATATTGTGTCTGATTATATTAGGGGTTTTACTTTTTTCTGTTTTGAGGGATATGGGGCCAGCCAAGCCATTCAGAGAGAACGTGGGTCCAGAGGACATTCTCAGTGGAAAAAGTTTGTTTTGCAGCACCCAGAAGAGAAGAAGCCAAACTCTATGTCATTCTGAGTGAACACTCAGGTTGACAAGAAAACATACTTGAATTTTTATTTATCTTCTCAGCTGCTGAAGAATGTTCCTACCAGAGCATCTTGACCTAATAAACCTACAGTTTGAAATCCTAGCTCTCCGGCACATGGGATGAGCCAACCGAGCCAGACTGTGACCGAAGACAGCTCATCCCAGAGAAGAAGATCCTTAACAAAAACATTCAAAATTATTTTCTCCACTGCCAGGGCCTCCAGCTAGACAGCCATGTGACTTCCTGGTGACTTGGGGATAAAATTAGTGATGAAACAGCCACCACCATAATTGCCACTAGGACAAAAAGAGGAGGACAGTGAACCTGCCTTTCAACTGCCAGAGGAGCCTTAGGGTGTGGCACCATAGGACCAGGAAAAGAAAATCAGTGTGTCCTGTCTGCCCCAAAAGATGAGTTGTAGCATTTGGGCTGTTCTGCCTCATCATAAACCAAGCTTATGAAGATCTCCCAGCAGGTCCATAGCAGCAGGCTTAGGACTCAGTACATGGGGCTGCAGTGAACAAGAGAGTAAGATTGGTTGGTGCTGGAAGATTCCAGGGAAAAGAAGACTGAAATGAAAGGTCTGAAGTTATTTTCTCAATTAGACATAGACTCCTTCCAAATAAGATGGCCATTCATCTAAGCGTGTCCTCCCTCACATGCCCTCTTCCTGCCGTGGTGGATTCATAGAAGGTACTGCCATGAAGGGTCTTGGCTCTTCATTCACTGTTTGAAAAGCCAATAGGATGTGGAGTTACCTCTTCTGACGCTCAGTTTTCATTTGAGTTTAGTGGCTTATCCAAACAGTCACTCCTCATTCTAAATATGACAGAAGAGAAAGGATTATTTATATCAGGGAAAGGGGTGTTCACATATCTGCAAGTAGAGAGCTAACCGTGGAGGACCATGGCTGGTCGCTTAGTCTGGTGGTTTGTGAAGCACAGAAATCTTCACTTCTGGCTTGAGGTGTAAGGCTCTCTTGCACTGGAGGATGTGGGGATATTTTCTGGTAGTGGGCATTTCCTGACATGTCCCTTGATATACCTTACTCAGAGCAAAAGTAGCAGCATTAGCACGGATCAGAGTTACTGGGCTTCACCTATCCCATTGGACCTTGGCTAGGGAATATCATTTCACTGGATTCAAATCTGTTTGGCTTATGTAAAGATTGTAATCTGTCATTTCTTTAAAAGAAATGTTTTTATACAATATGAAAAATTGAGTAGCAGGGAGATGCATTGTCACACCCCATCCCTGTAAGGTCTTTGAATATTGGGGGTTTGTGTCCTTGCCATTACCTGGTGGTTGAAGCCCCATCACTGAAATTTTCATAGTTCCTTAACTGGCATTTGGCCAACTCTAACCTCCTGTATAGAAACTTTAAATTCTTCATCCCTATATAGAAAACGCCTTTTGCCTTTCAAGAGAGGACAGGGGAAAATGGTGGCAAAGCCTGGAGCATCCTGGCACTCTATACCCTGCTAAGTGCCTCCCCCATCCCCCCCACCTGGCTTCCACAAAAAAGCAAAGATAGTGACCAGCTTGGCTGCAGAGCAAGCCACCTTGCATCTGTATTTGTGACTTTTTTTTGGTCTTAAAATTTTTAAAAGGCTAGCTCTTGAGGGGTTGAACCTGAGCAGTTGTTGGGGAGGATTGTTCCTAATGTACTGCTCTCACCCTCCAGCCCCCACAAATCTCTCAATAGATATTTGGTTTTCATAAGAAAGATTAAGAGCCCTGGGTCCCTTTAGCATGCAGGGTAATGGTGAGCCTTCCAGGGCCATTGACACTCCAAGGTGATTCTGGACTTGGGAGATTCTATTGTGATCTTCCTTAAAATTAAAAATAACCAAAACCAAAAAAATGAGTACCCCAGAAGTTGATTTGGCCATCAGTTTCAGTCCCATCAGCCTATCAGGGCTCCCTCCTCTGCCCTATTGCTATAGTTGTTTAGCTGTATGCCTCAGCCAGATCCTTGGGGTTAGGCACTCCCTCTATCACCTACCCCCTGCCCTAGTCCACTTGCTCTGTAGTTGTTGCGCTTTCTCCATTTCATAGCTATGATCTCTGAGAATCTTTTTCTTTGGGATTGATGCAGTTATTTCTTCTTAAAGCTAACTCAGCAACTGTTCATAAAAACCCCTTTATTATACCATTAGGAGTTCTCCCAAACTCTCCAGTCCCTCAGGCATTGCATCCCGTGCAGATTGAAGCAAGCAGGCCGAGGTTCCACTAAAACATAAAGGGTCCCCGCACCCATAACCAGAACATGACTTGTGTCTGTGCAGTCTAAGCATATAGGGGTTGATCAGGTTGCTATACAGACTTTGGCACTCCCCAGAGCTCTTACTCCAGACTACTCCGCAAGAGTGCACAGAGCATCCCAGCAGCCAATATGCATTCATGACTGCCTTAATTAACATTCTTCTGCTATTTTGGGTCTGTCTAGGAGTAAACAGGGTCTAGGAAAGTACCAGTTGAGTGACTGGTTTAGCTTCCAGTTAAAGTCCATTTTATTTTGGAATGCGTGAGCTACTGGAGACAACAAGGATCCTGAGATTTCTAGTAGAAGTGTTGATTGTCTGTTTATTCTCAGAGAACTCCAGGGACATAGGAACGGCCCCTTCCCATTAGCCAGTAACTTCCAACTTAGTTCAGTGGACCTCTACACTGGTAGTGCATATTCACTGTTGATTTTCAGTGTTAGTAACCACTTCTAATGCCAGAAATATGTAATAATGGTAATAATATGGCAAAGTGGTTACTAAAGGTCATAGCTTTAACTGTTTTTCTTTAATGTAAAAGATAAAATCCATTCCTTCTCCCAGTGAGCAAACATGGCCAGCATTTCTCAAAAATAAGAACTTCCGTGGCATCCTAGAACGCATCTCCTCAAAGAAACTTGATCTTTCTTATGATGCATCTCTTCCCCAGCCCACATGCCTCCTGTGTTGCAGCCACCTCTTCCATTGTCATATTTAAACCAGTTTTCCATTCCCATTGAGTTGCCATGACAACATTGTCTTCGGTGTCAGAACCACATTAGAGCTAGAGTTTCTCAGATTGGGAGCTTTCAGCGCCATACAGCCAACATTATCTTTGCCAGGCCATTGCCACCACCCCCACTGTTGCCCCATGGTGAGCAGATGAATTCCAGGAACCCTCAGGGAGCCATGGTAACTAAGCACCCCATCTGGATTGGCCACGTGGGTGACAGGCACTTATTTCTGAGGTTCTTGAGCTTTTGCAGAATTCAGGGAAGTCCCATCTAGAGGTTGATGGCCAGTGACTCCCAGTCTTCCCCATGATAGGCTGATAGAAATCAAAGTGGGATTCCTGTGGATTTGAGTTTGGGGTGGTGGTGATTTTGTTTCTGAATAAAAAGAAGAGGCAACCATGGCCCTTCTGTGGGTTTGTAAAGTGTTGAGCAGTGTTTTGGCCACAAATAAGGAATCTTGGAAGTCTTTGATCTAGTAAGCAGTCTTAAAAATATGTTTCTCCTAACTCCTTTTGCAGGTGACTAAGTGCAAAAGAATAGATTTCTCATTGTATTCAAAATAGTGAGTAAGTTCCCTGGATATAGACAATGGTAGTTGACATTTTCTCAAAAAGCAACCAGGAAACCACTCCAGTATTTGTAAATTGTCTTACAAAGGAAAAAGTGAACATGTACTCCATATGTTTCTAGTTTGATTATCAGACTGGATGTTATAAAGAAACCTCAGATCTATGGACAGAAATTCTTTTATTATTTTTCTTCTTTTACTACTCATAATCACTTTTCCAGTGCCATCACCACCTTTAAGGTTTCAGAGCAGAGGATTATTCATGGTAATAAATGACAGTGCAGTGCACAAGAGGACAGCTGTCCTGACTGCCCCCTACACACCCCACAACCCCTCTTTAAGGGCCAGTGAGTCATTTTCAGTATTCCTCTTCATGAGCTCCAGACCAAATCCCAGGCCAGCCCTTGCACCGAAACCCTTTTTAGAAGGCTTATCAATCTGCTAGGAATGTCTCAGGAAAGATGAGCCATTTCTTTGGGGAGAATTATATTTACAGATAGGGGTGTGTGATTGCATGTGTGTGCCTGTGTATGTGCTCATCTGTGTGCATTTCACTTTCATAAAGACTCACAGTCCAGGCTGCTGGGAACCATGTGTTCCTGAGTATTCTCAGAGGTAAACAAGTGATAAGTGAGCTTCTCAAATTAGTGTCTCAGCAAGCTGGCTCTGGGAATGAGCCCCATTTATCAAGCAGAGAGAAGAGTAACATCGGAAAAGATAAAGATGAAACCAAAAATATTATAGTTCCCCCCCCATGGAAAATAATGTTGATTCAGCAATTCCCATTGGATATATTACATGCTCTAATTTATTATATTATTATTTGTCTGTTTCTTTAATCTTTGCCCATTGTACTCTTAAAAAGATGTTGAGATGTTGATTGCAATTTTTAAAAAACTAGATAATGTATGAATCAGCTGTGGAAATCAGTTTTAATTGATGTGTGGATGTGTCTAATTATTGTTAAATGCCTCTTTTTTACTTTTTTTTTGTTTTGTTTTTTAGATATGTAATGTTTCATAAACCCTGGCACTGGTCGCAAAGCTCAGCTGTGAAAATGAAACTTGTAGTATTTTTAAACATGAATGTCAATTTCAAATGTATTTAAAATGGTTCCTCGGGAGGAGACATTTGTATGCCATTAGGGAAAACTTCTCTGCAGAGGAAGTAGCCTTCTTTGGAGAAATTGGAAAATGAGTTCTGATATGTTATCTCTAAGTAGCCCATTTCCTAGGGCACCATGGAAAACACAAATGTGATCTTTAAGTATACCTCTTCTCCAATTTGGAGAGGAAAGGACTCAGTTTGCACCCTTTTTGTATGTAAAATAAAATCTTACCTTTCTTGGCTATTTTTACTTGTTTGGTTGATTTGTCTTTTTAATCTCCTCTGGCTCATTTGTAATTACCAATCTAGCTAGACTAACTGATGTGATTCAAGGCTCTGGTGAACAAAAATAAATGCCTGATACTTTGGCATTATTGCTTCATTCCTCTGGGTTGAACATTGCCCTCTCCTGTGAGTCACTCAAAAATAAGTATTTCTGGAAGAATTTGGACATATTCACTCACATGTTAATTCCTATAACCCTGTGGTTCTTGGGTGGTAGGTAGAACACCAGGAAGTGAGGATCTGCTTTGTGGAACAACTTTTGTAGCTTTGTTAACAGAAAAGAACACAAACTCTTTAAAATAATTTAAAGAGGTTTATTCTGAGCTGAGTATCTGCTACCATGGCCTGGAGAGCCACACCCAAGAAGCCTTGAACAAGTGGTCTTGCCTGGTTGGGTTACAGCTAGGTTTTATATATCTCAGGGAGGCAGAATTACACGTGAAGTCATAAATCAATACATGGAAAGTTTGGTACATTGGGTTGGAAGGTACATTGGTTTGGCCTGAAAAAGATTCTTTGATTTGTAATTGGTTAAAGAAATGAAGCTTTTTTTTTTTTTGGAGACACAGTCTCACTGTGTCTGAGTACAATGGCATCATCACAGCTCACTGCAACCTCCAATTCCTGGGCTCAAATGAGCCTGCTGCCTCAGCCTCCCAAGTAACTGGGACCACAGGGCACCACCACCCCCGGCTCATTTTTTCTATTGGGATCTTGCTCAGGCTGGTCTTGAACTCCTGGCCTAAAGCAATCCTCCTGCCTCGGCCCCCCAGAGTGCTAGGATTACAGGCTTGAGCCACCTTGCCGGGCCAAGGAGTGGAATGTTTTAAGATAAGGAAGTCTGTTGATCAGAGCCAAGCTACCGGATACATCCCAGACATAATACCCAGACTCAAGTGATCTGTTAAGTAAATTGATGACCTGCAGGTGTGATTTTAAGTTTTGTCTTGTATAGCCTTAGGCCTGTTAATGAGTTATGGATATCTCTAAGATGGGAGGGGGGCCATGACAAAACATGTCTGACTTCCCTTCTCATGGCCAGCAACTCAGCTTTAGGGTATTTCTGGGGTCCCTTTGGCCAAGAGGAGGTCCATTCAGTCAGCTGGGGGGCTTAGATTTTATTTTAATTCACAGCTTCGTAACTCTACTAATGAGAAACAAGATATAACTGTGATGAGCAATGTAATATCTCAAGTGCATATATGGCCAACAAAAAAAACACAACTGCCAATCTGGGCATGATTGGCTGGTTCCAGTTTGTTTTTTTTTTTTTTCATTTCAGGGTATTTTGAGGGTACACACATTATGGTTACACTTCATGTCTTTGCCTCACCAAAGGGCGGGTTAAAGGCAAGCCCTTCCCCCCTACAAAGCTCCCCGTGTCCTTTAGTTGCAGATTTAGGTTCCAGTTTTTTTGTTACTACTCACTAAATGATTTATTTTTTTCACTGGTAGGCAAGTAGAGGCAGAAAACGATGTTTAAGATCATGAGAGAAAAGTTTCACAAAAAGAGCATTTTATCCATCAACCTGATTTTCGTTTGAAAGTGGGGGTGGGGAAAGGCTGCTTTTATGCCATTTTAGCCCTAGCTTCTCATATGTAGGAGGTTACTTTGAAAATATGGCTTGGTAAACATTTTTCTTAGCTGTGGCTATGGGCAGCATGAGACTAGGGAGTGGGGAGACTTGACAGACCAATAAAAAAAAGTGGGGGTGGGAGGGTGGATTTGAACGATCATCTCTGTCAGTGTAATAATTTTACCTAGAAGAACCTCCAACTGATTGAGGTTGTCTTGATTGTGGTGCAAAGGTAGGAAATAGCAAATGTCATTTGTGCTTATTGTAGCTTTATCGCCTGACTGCAGTGATGTTTAGTTCAAGGAAGGATGAGTTAGTTGATGCCAGTAGCTACGCATAACCTCAAACTCAGATCAGCACTTCACATAGAGACCAAATTGCATAGTTTGCCTATGGAGATGAAGCCATGCTTACAATCTGGCCTGTGACAATCTGGAATTTCTATAAAATTTGTTCATTAATTATTTAAGACATGAGTCTTGCTCTGTCTGTCTAGGCTGGAGTGCAGGGTCCTCATCATAGCTCACTGCAATTTCAAACTCGTACTCAAGTGATCCTCCTGCCTCAGCCTCCCAAGTAGCTGAAACTACAGGCATGCCACCACACCCAGCTAATTTTTTATATTATTTATTTTTTGTGGAGACAGGGTCTCACTATGTTGCTCAGGCTGGTCTAAAAGTCCTGACCTCAAGTGATCCTCCCTCCTGAGCTTCCCAATGTGCTAGGATTACAGGCACGATTACTGCAGTGACTTCAGTGTAAGAAAGGACAAGTTAGTTAATACCAGTAGCCATTAAGCCACCATGCCTGGCCTTAAAGTTAATTTTTCAAAATTAGTTTTAAAGACATTTTAATAACACCATAGGTCCAAATTTTAGAAGGAAGATGAGTGTGTCATTTTTATTTTTCTGGGTGCATAAAACTCCTAGTACCAAAGCATACATGTTGTAGCCTGGAATAATAACAAGTGTGTGTTAAGACCTAAATTAGTATAGGTCCCTGACTTTCCTAAAAGTCTCTGGAAAAGAAAAGGGAGACCGAACTTCACGTGTCGTATGTCGTTTCCCACCTCACTGCTAATGTGAAGTTATCCCAATGTATACTTGCTGAGCACTTAGTCCTGCAGCAGTGTTGAGGGAGCTGTATACAGATTAAGTGCAACACAGACCCTTGCTCTCTAAAAACGTAATCTATTTGGGGAAACAAACAGGTAAAGAAAGGAAGTTAGGCCAGGCGCGGTGGCTCATGCCTGTAATCCTAGCACTCTGGGAGGCTGAGCCAGGAGGATCGCTCGAGTTCAGGAGCTTGAGACCAGCCTGAGCAAGAGCGAGACCTCGTCTCTACTAAATATAGAAAGAAATTAGCCGGACACTTAAAAATATATATAAAAAATTAGCCGGGCATGGTGGCGCGTGCCTGTAGTCCCAGCTACTTGGGAGGCTGAGGCAGGAGGATCGTTTGAGCCCAGGAGTTTGAGGTTGCTGTGAGCTAGGCTGATGTCACGGCACTCTAGCCCGGGCAACATAGTGATACTCTGTCTCAATAAAATAAAATAAAATAAATAAATTCTGATAATCCACTACCATCGGACCAGCTGGGTTTTAACGTTTTGCAAGACAAGTAGAAGGAGCTGTACAAGGTCGTACTCTGGGTAAGGATAAATGTGCTCTGAGTTTTCGGAAGCTGCCACACTTAAACCCAATTAGGTGGTGACTAACGCTTGACTGGACTAATACAGATAGTGACAAGTGTCGTCTGCCCCATCCAGGCCCACGGATTCGCTTACATCTGGCGTCTGCCACCACAGGCCAAGAGAGGAGCGCTCCCGGGAAGGCGGAGCGGGCCCAGGCCGGACCGCCCGGCCTGCTGGGACTTGGAGTCTGTCCGAAGACCCACGCCTCGCTCGGTCTCCCGGGCGCCGACTTCCGCCGACCGCTTCCTGTGGGTGGGAGCGGGCGAGCTGGGAATCCAATGAGGCAGCAATAACGTGGCAGCCACCCACGAGCCCGCGAATGCGCCCGCCCTACCGGGGCCGGGCCCCGCCCCCCGGCGGGACCTACCACCCGGCGCCGAGCGGGAGGGGGGAAACGGCGCCCGCTCCTGCCGGGAGGCCGGGAGGAGCCCCAGCCCTCCCCCGCCCCGCTCGTGGCGGCGCCGGCGCCCACACCGCCGCGGCCCCACCCTTCTCGGCCCTCGGCTGCCCGGGCCGCGTTTGCTCGGCCGGTGGATGCTGCGCCTGTCGGAGCGGAACATGAAGGTGCTCTTCGCTGCCGCCCTCATCGTGGGCTCGGTCTTCTTCCTGCTGCTGCCGGGACCCTCCGCGGCCGATGAGAAGAAGAAGGGGCCCAAAGTCACCGTCAAGGTCTGGGCTCTCCTCTCCCGCCCTGCCCGGCAAGGCTCGCCCTCCGCCGCCTGGGGTCCGGCCTCGGCGCCGCCGGCCAGCGGGGTCCGAGACATTTAGGGTCTCGGAGCCCCAGCCTGGGCAGCTCTGGCTCTGGCACTGACTCAGCCGGTGTCCAGCTCTCGGCTGCGGCCTCGTGGCGCCTGGGCCGTCCTACCCACTCTGACTGGAGAATGGCCCGAACCCTCTCCGACAGCCGCTCTCCTCACCCAGAGCGTTATCGGGTGCTCGGGATGCCAGCGGGGGCCCGCACTGGCAGCCTCAGAGCAGTCTTTTTGCAAACGCCCCGCAGTGCAGGGGAGATGGTGAAAGATCACGCCTGCCAAATTAAGAATCTTTTCTCCCCTTAAGCCAATTTTTAGGCACTTCCAATTACAAAGCACGGTAAATATAATTTAAGTTTGCGTGGTGTGCTTGGACTCCCTTCCTTATGGGTTTCCTTTACGTTAATTTCTGGAATTGGGACTTTTTTTTTTTGAGCAAAGATTATTATCCTGTAGTTTAAGGAGAGTATAAACAAACGTTTCCCAGGAATAGGGTCTGGAGCTTTCATTAGAGTCTCACAGGGATTTTGCCTACACCAAAATCAGGTTCAGAACCACTTCTCTGAAAATACGGCTCTATTCTCTCTCCTGTACTTATGGTACACTTTTGTGCCCTACTTAACCTAGCAAAGCCCTAAAAGAAGCTAAGTTTGAAATGGTCTTTTTCCTCAGGTGTACTTTGACCTACGAATTGGAGATGAAGATGTGGGCAGAGTGGTCTTCGGTCTCTTTGGAAAGACTGTTCCAAAAACAGTGGACAATTTTGTGGCCTTAGCTACAGGAGAAGTAAGTGGCCAGAACAGAGGTTGTCAACTCAAATGAAGTGAAGCTTGCGGTAGGGATGGCAGCAAACTGAACTGCAGAGTGCAGCCCATCTGCAGTGGTAGCCCTCACTGCGTACCAACTGACTATTGTCCTATCTAAAGAGTAAGGAGCCCAGAGCCTCCCAGGGATACTTCACCTGGGGCAATGGCACCAGGTTTCAAGAAAACAGTGTCCCCTTTAAGCAAGTTTGTATTTTAACTTTGCGTTGGGCCTGCAGATGACTTTTTTCCTCAGTCAGTTGTCTTGCATCTGTTCTTACGAATTGGAGGAAATGAGAGGGAGAAAGGCATTATGTGAGGCAGAATTTTGTAAAGTCTGAGGATTTTATAAAGGCAGAGGAATTCCCGGATCTGTGCACTCCGTGCCTGGCCTGCGGTAACTGCTCACTCTGTAGCACGTGGAGTGATGAATCCGACCAGCAGTCATGTCTTTTCTGTGAGCAGGACTTGTGGGCTGGGTTCCTGTTGGGCCTGTTGAATGTCTACCTGCTGCCTCATGCCACCTCCTTACCTTCTCTTCTCTTTTTCTAGAAAGGATTTGGCTACAAAAACAGCAGATTCCATCGTGTAATCAAGGACTTCATGATCCAGGGCGGAGACTTCACCAGGGGAGATGGCACAGGAGGTAACCTCAGGTCCTCGGGGCAGAGGCCTATGTCAGTATAGCCTCCAAAGTTGGGGAGGGGTGAGGCAGCCTCTCTTGGGTCGACAAGGCTTCTTTCTCTCCCAGCTTCAGAGGCAGGCCTGTTACCTGCTTGCTTTGAGACCAGCAGACCCTCTGTAGAGGGAACCCAGTACAAAGGAGAGGGAGTCATGGGTGGCCCTTATGGTAGACCTAGAGAATCTCTCCCCGGTGGCAGACCTGTGATCCAGGCCTACAACTTGGTAATCGTTCTCCCGATGCCTGTTTGGGGTGAGGGTTGTGGGGTGGGGATGTGTGGCAGCAAAGCGAAGACACATAGGTAGGCAGTTGTAGCTCAGGCATGCAAAGCCTGTGTGGACCATGTTGGAAGCCCCAGCAAGAGTGGGAGAAGTTGCTTGCCTTGGCAGTCTCCCACCAGAGACCACTCTGCAAGGGCTAGCTCTCACCTCTGCGCTAACTTGTACACATAGGACAGAAAGACCAATGCCCTGGACTAACCGTGGTTCTCGCTGAGCTCGGTGCACAGCCTTCTGTCGCCTAAGACGCTGCCAAGATCGGAGGACAGCTCACTCCGTCAATGAGTCTTTACAGGTCCAGGCTTTGTGCTGCGTGTTGAGAACGTAAAGATCAGTGGGGCAGCAGCTCTCTTTCACTTACTACCTAAAAATTTACAAGTGGGCCATGATACAGCTTTTAGGATTCAGGCTCTGTCCTCAAGTTGTTTATCGTCTAGGTGGGAAGAACTAGGCGAAAAAACCGAAAGCTATGGAACAAGGCAATATTGGACTAGAAGGCGCAAAGCAGATGTGATACAAAGAACTATAATCGTGGGGTCAGACACAGCTGGGCTTGATCCAGTGTCTGCCACCTTCTAGCTTTGTGACCTCAGGCAAGTGCGACCTTGGAGCTTCAGTGTCCTCTCCTATAAAGCAGGAGTGATGGGAATTGTGGGTGCTGTGAGGATTAGGGTAGATCTTGAGTGCTAAGCGCCTGGCATGTGGTGAGTGCTCAGTGAAGTCAGCCATTGTCGAAGTGCTGACGAGCAGGGACAGGAATCGCTTTGGGTCCAGGTACAAAGGAAGTGTGCATGCAAGGAAGGATTTGGGCCGGCCCCAGATGGGGAGAGCATGAATGGGCAGAGAGGAGACAGGGTGAAGTCATGAGCCCAGCTCTGTTGTGAGGCAGGAACTTGGCCAAAGGTGGGTGGGGGACAGAAGAAGAGCATACCTTGGGGGTCCAGAGAGGTGGGCTTGTGGCCAGGAGCCCGGGCTTTTGTCCTATAGGGCTGTAGTCCCCAACCCCTGTGCCCTGGCCCAGTACCAAACTATGGCCTGTTAGGAAAGGCTGCACATCACCGCCTGAGCTCTGCTCCACCCTACCCCCAGTCCTGGGAAGATTGTCTTCCATGAAACCAGCCCCTGGTGCCAAAAAGGTTGGGGACTGCTGCTGTAGTGAGGGTCCGCTGGAGACTGTGGAGTAGCAGGAGGACCCAGCCCCAAAGGGGTTTCAGGGAAGATATGTGGCGGCGCTTTCGGGGTGTGGCGGCAAGAGCAAGCGGACTGCCAAGGGGTTGGTGCAGATGTCCCTGGGTAGGATGGTTTGGGCCTGGACCCCAGGAGAGTACAGCCAAGTGGATGAGAGCAGAAATTCAAGAGCCAGACCACGTTGGTTTGGATTCTAGCTCTGCCAGTTCTTAGTGGGGTACCTTTAAGTTCTCTGCACCTTAGGTTTTTTACCTTTGAACAGGGGTATTAGTTACTGCCTCGTAGGGTGGGTTGTTCTGAAAAATGCTTGCAACAGTCTCTGGCACACACTGTTAACACCGTAAGCATTAGCATTACTGCAGGGGGGTAGCAGGAATGGAAAGAAAGGATAAGTAAACGGTGGGTGGGAGGGGACAACTGTGAGCAGTGTGCAGAGGGACAGCGTCCAAAGAATAACTGCTGGCCGACCAGGGAGCTCACGAGTGCAGATGGTGCGCTGCGTGAGGGGCAGGTCTTTTGCTAGCACACAGGGTCTCTGGCCCCATGAGTGGAGTTCGACGGTAATCCTTGCCACAAGTATAACAATAAAAAATAAATAACTGCAGTCTGAAGAGAAAGGTGACCAAGTGTGTTCTTTAAATTGAAGAACTGTCCGTTTGAATTTGGAACTCCTTGTATCTTGGGGAAGTGATTGGAGCTAAGGATATAGATTGGGGCGTTTTCTGGAAAGCAGCAGTAATCGAAATTCTGCAGTTGGTTGAGATTTACAAAGAGGATGAGGCTCCAGTGGGGGAGGCTTTTAGCCAGCACCCCAGCCAGGAGTCATTGCACAGTGGTGGCAGAGTCTAGTCATTCTTGCTTTTCAGTCTTCCCCCCTGCTACACAATCAGAAACATCTTCCTGGTTAGCATCAGTCTGGGACAATTTCCCAGGCCACAGGATGAAGGTAGGTACACTGAGAAGGAAAAAAGGGTCTTGCATGCAAATGAGTTTGAAAGGAGTTGGGCAAAACAAAATGAAAATGGCCTCTTTATTGCCGGTTTTCTCTGGGCCTAATGCACAGCATCAATCTCTAAGAGGTAACAGGGAAAAAGAAGAGTTTCTTGTTTCTCCTGGAGTCAGCTTTGGAACTAGGACCTCTGCAATCATGTAGAAATCCACTTTCAGCTCCCTTCGCCGTGTCCCCAAGCCCCACATGGACAGACACGTTAACACACATTCATGGCTGCCTTTTGTTTCATGTTCATTGCTTGGTAAGAGGCTTTGACTCTCCAGAACCCAGTGGCAGCCCCCTGCCGGCCCTCCCCACCCCCTCTGGCTGCTTTCTGCTCTGCAGCTGTGACCATATCTTTTGTGTTCTTAGAAAGACAAGCTGGGCAGCAGCAGTCCTTTTCTGGAAGGTTCCTACCTCCCTGGTTCCCTGGTTCTCCTGCATCCTGCGTAACACCTCTCTCTGCCACAGTCCCTCTGTGGCAGGCCTCAGGCCATGGCTGAGAGTAACTGAATATATGCCTTATTTTAAAGCCATGCAACTGTATTCTCAAAGTAACACATCATGTGAGCTATTCACTCAGTCAACCAGGCCTTATGCCCCACTTGGTGTCAGTCAGCCTGGCTTGGCTCTAAGGCCAGAGGATAGGAAGGGGACAGCTTTTATGTCCTTGTACTCCACCCAAGCCTAGCCTGGCACAGAGGACAGGTTGAGCCCCTTCAGTCCTCACCCCAGACATCTGCTTGATTTGGGCCAACCCAGCTCCCCTGACCTGCTCTGTCTTCCCAGGAAAGAGCATCTATGGTGAACGCTTCCCTGACGAGAACTTCAAGCTGAAGCACTACGGGCCTGGCTGGGTGAGCATGGCCAACGCAGGCAAAGACACCAATGGCTCCCAGTTCTTCATCACCACGGTCAAGACGGCCTGGCTAGACGGCAAGCATGTGGTGTTTGGCAAAGTTCTAGAGGGCATGGTGAGTTCTGGAGGCAGGGGCCAACCTGGGCAGTCCTCACCGGGATCTAACACAGACCTTGGGGCAGGAGCTCCATGTATTCGTCCCTTTCCCAAAAGAACCCAACCCACAGATTTAGACCAGTGCTGATGTCTCCTAACCTGGGGGGATTCTAGAATAAACGGCCTGCATCCCTGTGCCCACAAGCTTCTAAATCCTTCCAGGCCCTGGCAAGCCCAGCCAAGAAGGCTTGTTGAGGCTGCACAACTGCAGAAATCTCCATTCCATCATTCCCCTAGTGATGCGCTGGCTCCCATCCCTGAGTTGTACAGAGTACAACTGATGTTGTCCCTAAGAAGCCACTTGGTACCACACTCCCTGGCCAGCCTCTTCTCACCCTTGGCCCAACCTGGGTCTCACTTCAAAGGAACAAAATTTCTGCATCCCCTTGTCAAATCTGCTTTCGCCCTGCCCTGGCCGTGAGTCTGTTAGAGTTTTGGTGCTGTTGATGACACGTGCTCCTGAGCCAGATGCAGAGGCCTCTGGACCCACTGTGCCCCCGGCTTCTGCCTTGCCTTCCCAGGATGTGGTGAGGAAGGTGGAGAGCACCAAGACGGACAGTCGCGACAAGCCCCTGAAGGACGTGATCATCGCAGACTGTGGCAAGATCGAGGTGGAGAAGCCCTTTGCCATCGCCAAGGAGTAGGGTGCCAGGGACCCGTCCCTTGAGCAACTGTCTGTGCAGGCCCTGTTGCCTTCGTGGGGGCGAAGATAGTCTGCCACAGGGCTCCATGCTGCCCTGGCCCTGATGGCGCAGACCCACTTCCTCACATTCCACAAGCCCATGGGTCCAGTTTTTAACAAACTCCTGCCAACACTGACCAATAAAAAAAATGTGGGTTTTTTATAACCTTTGTGTGGGCTGGTTCTTGAGAGCCTGCAGCACCTGCCCCAAGTCTGCATCCCAACGTGCCTGCCCCTTCCTTGCACTCTAGCTGGAACTTCGGCCCCAGGTATTACCACAAAAAGGCAGGACATTTTGCTCCTTGCTTCTAAACTGGGCCTGCTACTGGTGCCTCAGCTTTCACTCCCCAGCTGCCGCCTTCTTGTCTGGTTAAGAAATACACCTGTACCTTTTCAGAGCCTACCTCTACATTGACTTCTTCCTTACCTTCTTGGCCTTGCCTTGGCCCTTGGCCTCTAAGAACATGAATTCCACCATCCCCTGCTACCAGTGCGAGCTGAGTTCTACGCCTTGAGTAGGGATGGAGCACAACTGGGCCTTGGGTAGTTCCGGGTCCAGGCCACAGGAGGACCTAGCCTTATATGGAGCCCGCAGGACTGAGGCATGTGACTGTTGTGGCAGGTGGCCCAAAGGCCTCTAGGCTGGTCAGGGCATTGGTGGCAGAGGAGCAGGGTGACTGGCAGCCTCTGGCTGGTCTTTAGCTGGGCTGATGCTGAAGCTGTAGCGGCCCTGGAGCACACCATTCGCCACCACGCTGGGCAGAAGTCCTGTGGGACAGAAGTAAACAGGAGGAAGTTGAGGGCTGTAGGGCAAGGGGAGGTGGGGGCAGGTCTGACCTCAGGCCTGCAACTTCCTGAGCTCTTGCCCATGGGCTCAGCACCCCCTTGGAAGTAGGAGCCCCTGCCAAGGCAGAGATAACAGCTGTCCACCCCAAATGACTTCTTGGCACTCCCAGGTCACATTCTGTTCACATCAGCTTTGTAAAGCCAGGCTGCCCAGGAACGGAGACCAAGGGAGCAGAGCTTGATTTCACTAGTGTCTGCAAAGCAGGCCACAGCAGCACAGGAGCGGCACCTGGTGGCCTCAAAGGAGAATGGCAGGACGGACATGCTGCCTGGGGGCCCTGGGCACTGAGAAGTGGCAAGTTCGCCCCCACTACCCTGGTACCTAAGTCCTAAATGTGGAATACAGGTCAGAGGTACCTCCTCACCTGGGGAGGGGGTGCAAATGTAGGGGTCCACGCAGAAGCTCACGACAGGCCGGTGGTGCAGCTGCGAGCTGGGAGGAAAGACAGCCATGAACCATAGAGGGGAGAGACTAGGCACTGAGATCACCAGGGACCCACAATGGAAAAGGTGAATGGGAGGTGGGCTCAGGAGGCACCAACGAGAAAACACCACAGAGACGGGCCAGAGGCAGCAGGCCGCCTCCCAGCACGCGGCCACTAGGGGGCAGCAGGAGCCAGGCACAGGCCAGGGCTTTGACTTGCCTGCTGTCCCTAGGCAGGAACTCCCCCAGGGCGCTGAAAAGAAGAGAGACACTGTAAGCTGCCTGGGGATGCTGGGAGAGCCTGAGGAAGGGGTGGAGACACAGAAGCCCAGAACGTCACCTCCCAGGGGACCACTGCTTCTATTTCTAACAAGCCCAGTTCCGCAGGGGGCTGGGGTAACCAAGGCTGTCCAAAAAAAAAACCCCCTCTACCTGGGTCAAGAAAGCTGATGAGGAAAGTCATGTCTCAGAAGGAGGGAGAACTAGGGTCTGGCAGACGTGACCTGGAAAAGGGCTTTACTTCCAAAACCCTTCCTCACCTGCTTGCTGCTAAGAGCCTTTTCCTCCCAACACTGGCCCCCTTACCCCCAGCTGCCAGCCTTGGGGTCTGCAGGGAAGTGCCGAAGTCTCAGGAATTCCAGTAACTCCTTGGGCACATCCTGGTTCAGGTACAGGATGCCCTGGAGAGGAGACAGGAAACCTATTCATCAGATCCAGCTACTAATTTGCACAGCCCAGAGCAAGTGAAAATGCAGAACCCTTTGTTCCAAAATAATTAATTTCAAGACAGCAGTTAAACCAAGCCTCGGGGCCCTTCTGAGTGCGGAGCCCCCTGTGACCACACGGCTTGTACCTCATGCAGTGGCCCATCTTTGCTGTTAGGGGAAGGACACCCCAACATCCCATCATGAGGGCAACACAGGATGTCACCCTGGAGGGGTACAGAACTAGCTTTCATTGGGCTGAGACTGCTCTCCTCCCTGTTACCTCGTTCAATCCTTTCAACAGCCCAGAGAGCGATGTTTGGACCCATTATTGTTCAGAAAATTGATGCTTGGGGTAGTGAATAACATCCCAAGTTTGGGGTCCCTTCGTATTCGCACACCTCTGTCTGGGTCACACCCCCGGCACAACAGGCTGGGGGCAACCGAGTGTGTCCCGCGCACACCTGGATATAGGCCTCCAAGCCCTGTCGGCGCTGCTCCAGTCCTCTGGTCCTCCAGTTGGGCAGGCGTTTCGAGGGGAAGTCAGGCACTTTGTACAGTTTCTTGATCTGCTGGAGGTTCCCCGCGGTGTGATCGCAACATGCCGGCTCGGCCCCCAAGCCCACTTCACCATTGCCAAGAGCCCTCCCCAGTCCTCCCCTTCGAGCTCTATCCTGGAACAGACCCTGGTGAGTGGTGGTCGGGACAGCGGCGAGGGAAGCCCCAACCCACCCCCAGACGCCCAGGGGCTGGCCGGCAGCGCAGGGCTATGGTCAGTGACAGCCGGGACCTGCCCTCCTGCGCCCTCCCTGCGATGGACCCCACAGCCCGCCCGGAGTCTGCCCAGGACCTGAGCCCTCCTGGCCCCGGGGCCAGGCAACGGGGGTGGCCGAGGCTGGGGCCGGAACTCGCCCGCCCGCCCCCATGGGGCCGGGCAGGAGCTGTGCGGGAGTCAGTTGGTCGTCGGCGCCGCCTCACCCGCTTGTGCAGCGCGTGGAACTCGCTGTAGCGCCGTAGCACGGTGTGTCTGCGCCCGCTGCACAGCACCTCCACTCGGAACACCTGGCGGGCGCGGGGGTGCGCGTGAGGGCCCGGCGAGGACGCGGCTAGACCTTCGCCCAGCGAAGCACCCCACCTCCTGCGCTCAAAGGCACAAAGCCGCCTTGCAACGCCGCCCTTCCCGGGGACACTCCCGCGCTCCCCGCACACCTGGAGAAAGGGCTGGCGGACTCGCCCACCTGCTCCGTGTGGTCCCTCAAGAGCCCGAACTGTGGTCCGCGGGGCCGGCAAATCAAGGCCCCGAAACCCTCGACAAGCTGCTGCCGCCCGACGGTCCGGCCCACCGCGCCCGGATGCCCCAGCCCGGGTGCAGGGTCCCCACCTCGCTCGGCGCAGGGAAATCCGGCAGGTCCCGCGCCCTCCCCAGCCGCTTGATCCGCTCACCATGTGGCCTTTCTCTGGGCTCTGCCCGGGCCCCTCGGCCTCAGGCCCCACCGACGGGATGTGAACTTCCAGCATCCGCGCCCGGGACCGGTCCCTGCTGGCGAGACGCTCGAAGCCCGAGCTCTGCGGCGCGGACTGGGGACCCCGCGCGGCCGGCCCCGCCCCGAGGCCCCGCCCCCGCTGACCCCGCCCCGGGCGTTCCCCTGCGGCGGGTGCTGAGCCCCCGAGATTAGGCGGGGAGCTGGGTGGCGGGGCCCCAGCGCCGCCCCGGAGTCCGGTGGAGCCGCAGCGTGGGGTGGGGGCGCTGGGCGGGAGCCAGCCATTCGCCGGACAGTTGGTGAGCGCCCGCCGATGCCAGGACGCGGGCGAGCCAAAATTTCACCGATTCTTTGTGGAGCGCCTGAGGTCTACGGCCTCGGGCGCCGGGCGCGGGCCGAGGCGGGGCTCAGGCCTCAGGGCGCCTGCCCTGGGGACCAACCAGCGACGTTCCCAGCGATCCTGGACTCTTCCTGGGACCAGGCCGCTCCCAGCCCCTCCCCTCCTTTCAGCCTGGTCCCTGGGAGCGCGGCCTGGAGATCCCAGCTGAGGCCACACCTGAGTCAGGCTCGGCTCCAGCCGGGCTTCGGTGTCCCCCTTCCCTGGCATCCACGGGCCCCTGCATTCGTTCGTTCTTTAAATCTGTCCGTTCTTCCAGCCACTCGTATCTTTCGGCCCTAACCCGCTCCAGGCTATTTGCCAAGAAGAGGCAGTTTAGGGACCGAGGCTCCGATCTGGGGGTCAGACAGCCTGGATTTCAGGAACTGCGTAGACCTGCTGTCCCCAGCCCCCCGGGGCCACAGACTGGTACTGGTCCGTGGCCTGTTAGGAACTGGGTCACACAGCACGAGGTGAGGGGCGAGCAAGGGAAGCCTCATCTGTATTTACAGCCACTCCCCGTCACTCGCATCACTGCCTGAGCTCCGCCTCCTGTCAGAGCACCGGTGGCCTTAGGTTCTCATAGGAGCGCAAGCCGACTGTAAGCTGTGCAAGCGAGGGATCCAGGTTGCAGGCTTCTTACGGTAATCTAACGCCTGATGGTCTGAGGCGGAGCCCAGGAGGTGATGCTAGCGCTGGGGAACGGCTGCATCATTATCGTTAGCAGAGAGGTCTGACTGCACAATGAATGTACTGAGCTTGAATCATTCCAAAACCGTCTCCCCATCCCACTCCCTGTGGAAAAATTGTCTTCCATGAAACCGGCTCCTGGTGCCAAAAAGGTTGGGGACCACTGGTGTAGACTTTTGCTAATCTGCAAAGTAGGCATAATATGCCTCCTTCAGAAGAGAGTGTAAAAATTGAGACGATTCATGTTCAGCCCTTAGCAGAGGTGTAGAGTAAATGGCAGCTTGATTGTCCTTAGGGGGATGCAGGGCAGTGAGTGGGGAAGAGGGAGTGTGGGTGGTGGCACCAGGCTGCTCTTTTCCACCCCTCTGGGCAGGGGCTTCCTGGGTATGTGGCAGGAATTTAGTCCAGAACTCTCTCACGCCATGTGTTGGCAAGGGCTTCTGCTCTCACTTCTCAAACCCCCATCCTTAGCTGTAGGGGCGCTGCTGCCATTCACAGCACAGTGGCAAGAGTCCTCTTCCCCACAACTTCCCCCCACAGAGGTCCTGTGAGGTGCAGAAGGGGAGGCCCTACTTTTCAGGAGCTCACACCTAGTGGGAGGTCTTGGGGTGGGAAGGGGGAAGCAGAGTGCCTGTCTTAGGGGCTAGGGTTGGGGGGAGTCTCACCCCCTCCCCTGCTACTGCAGAGGTGCCTCTGAACTGGAGCGGAAACTCTCCAGCCCCAATCCTGCCTCTAGAGAAGGGCTGAGAAGATGACCTCAAAATGGGGCAAGTAGGTCTCACCAATACTATGTCCCACACCTTCTTCTTCCATATTCCACCTTACAGGGGCCCCAGAATCAGGAAGCTGAAACTTCCCAGATCCTTGTGTGGACCCCTGGAAGGGAAACAATGCTCACTGAGGAGAAGTGCCACGGTTTCATTTCCTCCCTGGCATGCTAGGGCCCCATCATTCAGAGACAGCTCTCCTTGGCCTACAAGGGCCTCTCTGACTTCTGCTGTCCAGAGAGGCCTCTTGGGATCCTCTGACTTCTTGGTCGCCCATCCTGATGACTGTCTCTCTGTCTCTGTTTTTCCTTGCCTCCATCCCCAGCATAAGGTCCATTCTCTACCTTGCAGCACAAACTATTATCAAGGCATCTGCTTAAAACCTTTCAATGGCTTCCCATTGCACTTAGAATAAAACCCACCCTCCCTACCGCAATCTACAAAGCTCTAAATAACCCAGCCCAGCCTCATCTTCCATCTTATTTCCTCTGCTCTCCCCGTCATGCACTGGGCTCTAGCCACAGTGACCTTCTTTCAGTTCTTCAAACCAGATCAGCTCTTTCCTGCCTCAGGGCCTTTGCACTTGATGTTTGTTCAACCTGGAACACTCTTCTTTACTACTCTTCACTTGGTGGGCCCATCCTCTAATTCTTAGCCTAAAATTCACATCAAAGAGGCTTCCTTCCTGAACCCCCTACCATATCACCCTGTCTGTGCACTTACTGCAATCTGCAATTATTGTGTTTTTTTTTATTGTGTGTCTCCATGACTCCAAGCATTTAGTAGACACTCAAAAACCATTTGCTGTGAAAGGCTCTCTGAATGAATGGGCAGTCGGGGGGATGCTGAGAAAACACTAGGGAAGGGAAGTGGCAGGGGCTGCTGGAGGGTTAGAAGGCCTGTCTGCAGGGGAGAAACGGGAACCGCCTCCCACTTGCAGAGTTGGACATGCCTCTCTCCCCTCACCTCTTGCATGCGTGCGCTTGTCCATTTTATCCATTTACTTAATTTTCAGGTGTTCCTGAGAAGCCTCGCATCAGTGGATTTTCGTCACCAGAGTTATGGAAGGCCCAGTTGTGGAAGGAGATTCTATGCAACTGACTAGTAAAACGTGTGGTAGTAAACCTGGAGCTCCTAATTCCACAGTGTTCCGTGGTACAAGAACATAGATCCAAATGAAAAAAAAATAAGATCCTTGACCTGGAAGCATTTAAGATGTCTTTGGGAAGATAAAACAAGGTATGGGGACTATTTTCCTATAAAGAGGAACATATAACATGACGTAAACTCCAAAGTAGTTGCTACAGTAAAAGGAAGAGTTTATTTTCTGTGTACTTTAAGCACTGGCCAGCTCAGCATGTGAACACTGCTAAGTCCCAACCTCTATAGATGGGTGTGTAAGCTCAAAGGTGACTTCTGTTTTTAAAATGAGCTGTTTTACGATCATCTCTCCATCACTATCCAGCGTATACATTTAATTTACAAGTTGCGGAGTGAAAGCTGTCTGAAAGTACTTCTTGATCACATTTTCTTGGCCAGAGTATTTCCATATTAGATTAGACTTGTTCTTAAATTTCAGCCATCATCATCATCATCACCTGTAGGGCTGTTAAATCTCAGATAATGGTGCCCTGACTCCAGATTTTTCTGAGTGCTAGGCCTGGGTGGGACCTGATGGTGGGCATTTTTAACAAGTTCCCTGGTGATGCCGATGCTCCCGGTTGGGGACCACATTGTAAGCACCTGTCTCTTGACTTACGCAGCAGACCTGCCAGGGACTGGGTCACACTCGCTGCCCTGTGCAAGTGTGGAGCTCACAGCTCCCCGCTGGGAGACAGGACCAAGGTCATGGCAGAGGAGGGCAGGAAGGGCTGGGGGGAGATGTCACCCCACCACGCCCCTGCTCCTGCATGGGCTGGCTGGCTCCCAGCTCCTGCCTTGGCTAGGGCCCTCGCCCTCTGCTGCCATCACACAAAGCTCCCTTTCACCAGTGGGGATTCTGCTGCTGGCAGAGGCTCAGGAGGTTTGGTTAACCCCGTTAAGAAAACAAACAGCCCTGGGCTGCGGGCTCGCGGGCGCCACTGGGCACAGAGGCTGGATTCTTCTCTAGGCCTGTGCCTGGAGGGTGGTAGCGGTGGGGTGGGCTGGCTGAGGGGGAGCCAGCCACCCGGGCAGCCTGAGTAAGGGTGGGCCCTCGCCTGTTCCACCCAAGCCCAGCTGGTCACCTGTGTAACCTCAGACAACCCCCTCAAGCCTCAGTGTCCTTATCTTTTCTTAACCCAAGATCCTCACAAGACCAAGCGTTGTGTGTGGATGAAATGATGTCAGCTTCCAAAGTGTCTAGCATGGGGCCTGGCACCCAGTAAATGAATATTAGCTGTTATTACTTGACTGAATTATATGAATTTGCTGTTTTGTAGACCAAAAACAGTGCGGTATTGGCAATTACATATGGTTCCTCCTAATATAGTTACTGATTCATCAACAACAAACACAAATTCTTTTCCTTCCAGTATCCTGAGATTGCAAGGTTAACTTAAAAAAGAATTAACTGTCCATGCATGATGGCTCACACTTGTAATCCCAACACTTTGGGAGGCCTAGGAGGGAGGATCACTTGAGGCCAGGAGTTCGCAACCAGTCTGGGAAACACAGTGAGACTCAGTCTCTACAAAAAATTAGCTGGGCATAGTGGCATGCACCTGTAGTCCCTGTTAGTGGAGAGGCTGAGGTAGGAGGATCGCTTGAGCCCAGGAGCGTGAGGCTGCAGTGAGCTATGATCGTGCCTCTGCACTCCAGCCTGGGCAATAGAGTGAGACCCTGTCTTAAAAAAAATAAAACAAAAAAACAATAACTATTTCAACTACTAATTCTGTGATCAGGATTTTCGTATTTCCTCCATATTGTGCAACCAAAATTAAATAAATAAATTTGAAGCAGAGGTTGATATAAATCAGCAACTGTCCTGCTCATCAAAACCTCCTCAGAGTTCTGATGGCCTTTTTAACAAGTACATTTGAATAAGTTTGAAATAACACAATAAAATTTAAAAATAGTTTTTATGTTTGAATATTGGGTTTTGGTATAAGCTGTCTTTTAAAAAGAGTTCTCCTGCTAAGACATTTAAACTTATTGAGCTAATCTGACCTTCTCTATACACTGAGGAAAGTGAGGCGTGAGGAAGGAAGCACAGTGGGCGGGAAAGGGCTGTGCTTTGATGGCATTTCTGACAAGCGCATCCTGCCCAAGCCTGAGAGCAAAGCGTGGCCCAGGGCAGCTGGTGACCCACTTCCCAGGGGACAGACAGGCTCCAGACCCCGGGCTCCAGCCAGTAATGTCACTTCTAGAAGCCACCTGTTCCCTGCCCAGATATGACGGAGGCAGCTCAGCTGCTTCAGACATGATCCAGGGCTGACCCCTGGGAGCTGGCAGAGGCCACCCCAGCACTTTCCATGGCACAGCTTTCCAGGCAGACCTTTCTGGCAATAAAACCACTCCTAACACCCTCGGGGTGGTACGTCAGTCAGCCAGCCAGTTGGCCCCTCTGGTGTGCCGAGCAGTGGGGTTCAGGTAACAAAGGCACATTCAGATCCCTCAAGTAATGGGGCTTTATTGTGAAGAGAGCTGTGAGACCAAGAACCAAGGACAATAGGAGGAGGCCAGGAGGGACAGCGGCTCCAGGCCTTGAGTTCCGGAAGGGCGGGGGCCCTGCCTCACACTCTGGCAAGGGGCACATCCCTTGTGCAGGGTGCTGTCAGTGGCTTCTCAGCACCTGGACATGTTAGTCTCTGCCGTTAATAATCCCTGGATACTCACCAAAGCTGCTGCTCTGTCCTGTAGCCTCTGCTGCTACCCCACTGGGCAACCCACTGTGCATGTCAGGGAGGGAGTATCTCCCAGGGGCAGAGCGGCCCAAATGTCTACAGGTCAGGTGGGTACCCAAATGGGGCTTGTTCTTAACAAGCCGACTGTGTGGATTTCTTCGGGGCATTAAGGAAGCAACTTAGCGGATTAATTTCCGGGTTCCTCTTGCCCATCCCTGTCTAGATGGTGTGGGATATGAAAAAACAAGGTCATCAGGAAGCACTCTGAGTTCTTAGCTCTGGGGAGGGACCGTGGGCCAGCTGCTTGAGCTCGCTGAGCCTCAGTATCTTAATGCAGACGATGTGCTCACCTTGTAGGGTGCTGGTGCTGGATTAGAGATGCCTCAAAGCCCCGAGCACACTGCCTGGCATAGAATTTTTAACAAATGGCAGTCCTTACTATAGTTAACAAAATAATTAGGTCCTGCAAAGGGAAGGGACTGTCGAGGCAATCTGTCCCCTGCTCTGTACCATGTTCCTGGCTGCATGTGCCTCATCAATTTTTCTGGTGAGACTGCCAACGTTTCCCTAAGGGAGACCTACTGTTTGGGCCCCTGTGGTCGTCACTGCTGTCACTCATATTGCAAGAGGAACTGAGCGCTCTGAAGCCTGGGGGCAGTCATTTGAAAACAGTCATCATGTCTCTTCATGGAAAGGTCCCATCTCAGATTGGACAGGGTTTTTCCGTGGGTTTTTTCTGGACCCAGGCAAAGCATCTTATGGAGGATGAGCAGCCGGCTTCTTCTGAGCAGCCCTGGGGGTGTGGGAATGGAGCTTTCTGTCCCAGGGCTCTGGTTGTCACAGCCAGAGGGTCCCCCCAACCCCCTGCACAGACCAGGGCCAAAGGGGCAAAGTCCTGTCTGGAGCAAGGCTCATGGGCCGGGTAGCTATCACCTGCCTGGCTGTGGGCCCCATCTGGAGTACTGAGCACCAATCTTACCAACCTTGGTAAAGCCTATTAAATCCCAAATTAGGCCAGATTTCTGGATCTCTTGAAAAATCCCAGATCTGGCCTGCGTGGGTGCAGAGGCTTGTATGGCAATGATCCCTGGAGCTGAGGAGCAGCCCCTGCCTCCTGAAGCTGCCTTTGTGGGTGAAGGAGGCCCCAAGAGGGCAGAAACACAGTCCATGATCTTAAGGAGCCCAGAGCTCAGGGGAATAATGAGATCATCTCAGTGAACACTGCATGAGGGAGAGAAAGACCAGAGGTTAAAGAGGGTGACAAACAGTGTTACAGCAAGAGGTGACTAGGAGGTGGGGCTCCCAGTCCGGTCTGGGGACGGGCATGGACAGTGGATCAGAGAAAGCTTCCCAGAGAACCGACATATGACACAGGTCTCAAAGGATGCACTGGATTGTTTTCCCATAATGAAAATAGCTTTATTTGGTTTTTCTGATCATAATAATACACAGCAATTTTAAGCAATATAAAATGGAATAAAAAATTAAAAGTAATGCAAACTTCCATCTCTAGAGGTGACCATAGTTAACAGTTCAATCAACATCCTTCCCATATAAAAAGTTTTATATAAATGTGGATATCATACATGCAATTCTATAGCCTGCTTTTTTCATTCAAAAATATGAGTTTTCCTTGTCAATGAACATAGTTATGTATCATTTTCAATGGCTATGTAATATTCGATTGTATTACTGTACCATAATTCATTGAATTCTTTCCTGATGGACACTTAAAATTGATTTCAGTTTTTGCAAATGTAAACAATGTTATGATGGGCATCATTTTTTGTTTTGAGACAGCATTTCACTCTGTCACCCAGGCTGGAGTGCAGTGGCATCTTCACAGCTCACTGCCACCTCAAACTCCTGGGCACAAATGATCCTCCTGCCTCAGCCTCCTGAGTAGCTGGGACTATAGGTGCACGACACCATGCCTGGCCAATTTTTTTATTTTTTGTACAAATGTGGTGTCACTGTGTTGCCCAGCCTGGTCTCGAACTGAGCTCAAGTGATTCTGCCTCAGCCTCCCAAAGTGCTGTGATTACAAGAGTGAGTCACCACACCTGGCCTCGATAGGCATCTTTGGACAGTCATCTTCATGGACTTGGTTTCTAGAAGCGTCCATGGAGGATCCTCAGTGAGTGTTCTGACGCAGTGGCAGAGACCCTCTATCTCCTTCCGCTTGCCCTCCCATCTACAATGTTGGAAGACGCCCGCTCCAGACAAGTGTAATTCTGAGACTGAAGGTGGGCGAGAGCTACGAAAGGGCGCTTCAGGTACAAAGCCCCGCATTCACAAAGCCTCCTCAGGCTGCACACAAATGAGAAAGGGCATATTTGGAATCAGTTTCCATGAGGTGTCTATGCAGTTATGTAGAACTGGGAGATAACAAGGGAAAGGCGAGCTGAGGTCCTCTAGCAGCCCGAATCCCAGGCAGCGGAGGCTGTGACTGGGAACCATCATTCAACTGTTAACCAGTTGGCAGCTGTCTGGAGCCTGAACATTTGCTGCGGGTCATGGAGTTATAAAGACATGACCTCAGAGAGTGTATAGCTTTGTGGATACCGCCAACATAGAGTCACACAACTGGTATCACGAGACACTGGCAGCTGAGGTATGCACCCTTCCCGGGGCTGAGGTGACTAGGAGGTGACAGTTAGCATTATGGTTAGGGTTTGGGTTAGGGTTAGGGTTAGAGTTAGGTAAGAGGTAGGGTTAGGATTAGCGTTAGGTTTAGGGTTAGGTTAAGGTTTAGAGTTAGGATTAGGGTTAGGGTTACGGTTACGGTTAGGGTTTAGGGTTATCATTAGGGTTAGGGTTCGTGTTAGGTTTAGGATTAGGTTAGAGGTAGGGTTATGTTTAGGGTTAAGATTAGGGTAAGGGTTAGGTAAGAGGTAAGGTTAGGGTTAGGTTTAGGGTTAGGGTTAGGGTTAATGTTAGGGCTAGGGTTAGGGTTAGCATTAGGGTTAGGGTTAGCGTTAGGGTTAGGGTTAGAGTTAGGTTTAGGGTTATAGTTAAGTTTAGGGTACAGTTATGGTTAGGAGTTAGGGTTAGGGTTAGAGTTGTGGTTAGGTTAGAGTTACGGTTAGGGTTAAGGGTTAACTTTAGGGATACGGTTCAGGTTAGGGTTAGGTTAAGATTTAGAGTTAGGATTAGGGTTAGGGTTAGGGTTAGGGTTAGGTTTAGGGTTAGGGTTAATGTGAAGGCTAGGGTTAGGGTTAGGGTTAGGGTTAGGGTTAGGGTTAGCATTAGGGTTAGGGTTAAGGTTATTGTTAGGGTTAGGGTTAGCGTTAGGTTTAGAGATAGCATTAGAGTTACATTTAGAATTAGGGTTAGGGTTAGGGTTAGTGTTAGGGTAAGTGTTAGGGTTAGGTTCAGGGTTAGGGTTAGGGTTAGGGTTAGATTAGCATTAGGGTTAGAGTTAAGTTTAGGTTAAGGTTTATAGTTAGGGTTAGGAGTTAGCGTTAGGGTTAGGTTAAGGTTTAGAGAAAGGATTAGGGTTAGGTTTAGCGTTAGGGTTAGGCTTAGGGTAATGGTTGGGGTTAGGGTTTAGGGTTAGTGTTAGGGTTAGAGTTAGGTTAGGGTTAGGGTTAACGTTAGGTTTAGGTGAAGGTTTATAGTTAGGATTAGGAGTTAGCGTTAGGGTTAGGTTAAGGTTTAGAGTTAGAACTACAGTTGGGTTAGGGTTAGTGTTAGGGTTAGGTTTATGTTTAGGGTTAGTGTTAGGTTAAGGTTTAGAGTTAGGATTAGGGTTAGGTTTAGCGTTAGGGTTAGGGTTAGATTTAGAGTTTAGGATTAGAGTTAGGGTTAGGGTGAGGGTTAGCATTAGCGTTAGGGTTAGGGTAGTGTTACGTTAGGGTTAGGGTTATGGTTAGATTAAGGTTTAGATGTAGGACTAGGGTTAGAATTAGTGTTAAGAGTAAGGTTAGGGTTAGAGTTATGGTAGAGTTAGGGTTAGTGTTAGGGTAGGGTTAGAGTTATGGTTATTGTAGAGTTAGGGTCAGGATATAGGTTTTGGTTAGGGTTAGGTTTATAGTGAGGTTAGGGTTAGGGTTAGTGTTAGGTGAAGGTTAGAGTTAGCATAAGAGTGAGGGTTAGTGTTAGGGTTACGGTTAGGTTTAGCATTAGAGTTAGGGTTAAGGTTAGGGTTTACGGTTAGCATTAGGGTTAGGGTTAGGTTAAGTTTTACAGTTAGGATTAGGGTTATGGTAAGGGTTATGGTTAGGGTTAGTGTTAGTGTTAGGATTAGAGTTAGTGTCAGCGTTAGGATTAGTGTTAGGGTTAGGGTTAGTGTTAGTGTTAGGTTAGTGTTAGTGTTAGGGTTAGGGTTAGGGTTAGGGTTAGGATTAGTGTTCAGGTTAGTGTTAGTGTTAGGACTAGGGTTAGTGTTAGGGTTAGGGTTTAGGGTTTGGGTTAGGGTTAGGGTTAGAGTTAGGTTTAGGGTTTGGATTTAGGGTTGGTGTTAGGTTTAGAATTAGGGTTAAGGATAGGCTAGGGTTAAGGTTTGGAGTTAGGATTATGGTTAGGGTTAGCATTAGGGTTAGGGTTAGGTTTATGTTTTAGGATTAGGATTAGGGTTAGAGTTGGGGTTAGTGATTAGGGTGAGGCTTAGGGTTATGTTTTGTTTAAAGTTTAAATTTAGCATTAGGGTTAGGGTTAATGTTACATTTAGGGTTAGGTTTAGGGTGAGTGTTCAGATTAGAGTTGGTTAGGGTTAAGGTTAGGTTAAGGTTTAGAGTTAGGATTAGGGTTAGCGTTAGGGTTAGGATTAGTGTTAGGGTTTAGGGTTAGGGTTAACATTAGAGTTAGCGCTAGGATTAGGGTTTATCATTAGCATTAGGGTTAGTATTAGGTTAAGGTTAGGGTTAGGGTTACAGTTAGGTTAAGGTTTAGAGTTAGGATTAGG